>QEOT01009233.1:232533-261318 GCA_003123785.1 Pterocarya stenoptera
AAAATTGTATTATGTTGACATGTGGATTTTCAGTACTCTGATATTGTATTAAACTCTGGTACTTAGTTATTTGACTTTACCGTTCCGCTGCGTATTTTATTGTACACGTGTTGCATTGCACACACTCAGCACATGTCGATGGGGTGCGTGACCGTGTTGTCATCATCCCGGGTGTCTCGATTTCCGTGTGTGTCCGTACATGGAAGTTGGGGGCGCCACATTATGCAACCTACTAAATAAATAATGCATCTTTAAAAACTCCATGGGTTTGCTTTTGAAATCACTCTCCATTAATGTAGAACAAAAACTATCACCAGGGATCAATAGGTTTTTATTAAGCTTGTAATGTAAGGCTAGGGTAAGGGCTACAAAGAAAATGTAGGATTCAAACAAATCAAGAGAACGTAAGTTTGAACACCAACAGACAAATAGAGCATTCTTACTTCTAATATCTCTTCTCAATCATTGTGAATCTCTCAACATACCTANTTTTTTTTTTTTTTTTTTTTTTTTGTAATTATGGAAATATTCCATACCTTTTCGACTGCCTTTGTGCATAATTCTCATTGGCCTTTTCTTGTTGGCCATACAGTAGACGAGTTGATTTTTCACACCCCCAAACTTATGATTTTGATAATATGACTATAATTAACTTTACTTGTAGACCTTCTACCTCTCTTGCCTTTCATGCTCTTGTGAGTCTATGACTTTGTGTAAACTTAGTTCTCTTGAAAGTTAAGGAAATTAGTGTTTAAGCTCAAATAGGGCAAGGAATATGAGGTTTGCAAGAAAGAAAAATATAAAGCCAAAATATAATTCAATAAAGCTCAAAGGGGAGACTAGGGATAAAAATATTAAATAGGTAAGCTTGAAAGGCTCAATCGTTCCAAAGAATGCCTTAATCATTTCCTCAATGATGTTCTATCTAGGATTTTGCTTCGAGTGCAATCAAACAAGTTTTAGAGTAAGTTGAGACCATACAAATTCACAAAATTCATATAAAATTTCTCTAGGTACTCAAAACGATTAATGATCATAAGAATCATTCATTGAACATAGAAAATATCAAATTAAGTAAGATCAAGTAAAGAATTAACAACTAGATTTAAGCAATGAGAATATTTCTTAAATATTATAATCAATTTCAATCATAGTCTTATCATAGGCTTTTTATTCATCAAACCATATTGTTTTTATCATCATCATCATCATCATCATCATCATCATTATTATTATTATTATTATTTAAATAAATAAAATAATATCATTTACCCCCAAATTTAAATATCACATTGTCCTCAATGGAAAAAAAGGAATAAAAACTAAAGCAAAGAATTAGAGAAGGTAAGAGATGCTCTCCTGATTTTTTTTTTCCTAGTCTTTCAATTGAATATATTCCTTGAAGGTGCAGCCATATACCCCTTGGAGATCGCCCTAGCCTCTTTGTTCCTTAAATTTGATGGAAGCGGTTTGAGTTAAAGCTTGGGTGGTTCCTTAAATGGTAGCTTTGGAAATTAAGTTCCATAAGTCTCGTCGGCCATGACCATGTCTCAGTCGCTTATTTGAAAACAAGAATATACCTCGGAAGGGAATTCCATAGATGTAAATACATCAAAAGTGACCTGCTCCTCACCGACCCTCAAAATGAGTTTCCCTTACTGGACATCAATTAAAGTTCTCCGTGTCGCAAGGAAAGATCAGCCCAATATCAAAGGGATCTCCTCGTCCTCCTCCATATCTAGTACAATGAAGTTGGCTGGGAAGATGAATTTATCAACTTTCACCAGTATGTTCTTAATGAGTCCTCTCGGGTATTAATAGATCTGTCCGCCAGCTGTAGAGAGATGGTGGTCGGCTTTGCTTCTCCAAGACTTAGTTTCCTGAAAACAGAGAGAGGTAATTAGATTAATACTTACCCCTAAGTCACATAAATCTTTATCATGAATTTCCTATAGTGCAGGGGATTGTGAAACTCGCCGGATCTTTCAACTTAGGCAACAGCTTCTTTTGTAAAATTGCATTGCTCTCCTCGGTCAGCATTACAGTCTCATGCTCCGCCAACTTCCGCTTGTTTGATAATATATTCTTCAAAAATTTTGCATATTTAGGAATTTGCTCCAAAACTTCAATGAGATGAATATTAATATGCAGTTGCTTAAATATACTCAGAAATTTAGAGAACTGATTATCAATCTTATTTTTTCTTAATCTCTGTGGAAAAGGAATTGATAGATCATAAATTGAAGGAGATTAATTTTCAGATATAAACTCCCTGGATTTCTTGGGTTTTGCAACCCCTTTATTCTCCTTAGTCATTTCAGCTTGCTGGTCAATCACATCCCGCTCTGCTTCTTTCACCTCGTACACGGTTTCCTTTTTCTCGGATTTCACATTTTTGGCAGCTTCTACATCTCACTCGGTATTTACTGTCTGTGGTTGGTCATATGTCTGCCCACTTCTCAATGTTATGGCTTTGACATGTTCCTTTGGATTGGTCACGGTGTTGCTCGGTAAAGTCTCTGTTGTCCTCTCGGTAAGCATGTTTGAGAGCTGACCGATTTGTGCCTCAAGATTGCGGATTGAAGCCGAGTTGTTTTGGATCACCATATCAGTCTTTTGCATGTACTGCATAAACATATCCTCAAGTGTCGGTTTCTTCTCTTGCTGTGGAAACTTTTAAGGTGGTCTAGCCGGTCCTTGATTATTGCTCCATGAAAAGTTAGGGTGATTTCTCCATCTAGGATTGAATGTGTTTGAGTAAGGATTATTTTGACGTTGGAAATTGGACACACAATGGGCTTGTTCATAACTCGGTTGGATAAAAGGATTCCCCACTTGGCAATCTACATTTGAATGATTTCATGCAAAATGATCACAAACAACATTAGTTTGAATAGCATTAACGTTCATTTTACCTAGTTGTTGTGATAGATTTGCCATATGCGCCGCTAATGTGGTAATAACATAGTCTTTTAACGCCTTGTGCTCCTGGTTGGTCATAGTAAATATAGATGCGGCGACCTCTTTCTTTTTCTTTTTATTGATCTGACGTAAGGTTCTTTCAATCTCGAGATGGAAAAGTATATACTCTAATGATTTAGATCAAGGCATGCACTTCTGATTCTAAAAACAAAAACCAAACAGAGATCTAATTTAAACCAAATATTTTTTTAAAACTAAAATAAAATCCAAATTAGTAAAAATCTAGCTAGTATCAATATCAATAACAAATAACTAATTCCCAGCAAATGCGCCAAAAACTTATTGTGCTGAAAATATCTACAAGTGCACAAAATCGTAACAAGTAGTAAAGTATTTTAAAGAAAATAGATGTCGAACCTACATGGATTAATTATGCTATTGAGTACTAAGATTTACTAAATCAATTACCATTTGAAAAAATAAAATTTGAAGAATAGATTACCTAAATTAAACTGAAGAATATAGCATTAAAATTAAGATTATAAAGATAATAAGAATAAATCTAGAGCGTTTGATTTCACCTAGCAAATCCCACACAATTTATTCTTCCATGTTATAGAATTCCAATTATCCTAAGTTGATAATAAAAATCTCTTAATTATTCAATATTTTCTTTTGAACAATACTAAAAATATCTCCAATTAGTAACTTCATATCTCTATGTGAATTTAACTAATTGGAGACTCATTAACTTCTTTAGATTTTTCTTGAAAATGACAATAATCGCGACAAAGTTTCTTTACTTTCACTCAACTAATGGTGCTTAATCTTAGAGTTTTAATCACAATTCACCTCTCGGTCTCATTGCGATTCAATAGATCAAATAATAATTAGCTACAAAATTGCAAGCATTAAGAATAAGGAATAAATACTCAATCATGAAAATATTGAAAATAAAATAACTTAGAATATAAATTGTGTGTTCAATGCTAGACTATATCAAAGCCCTAGAAAATAAAATTAGTTCATAATGAAATTGAAAAGAAAAACAATAAAACTAGTATTCTTCTTTGGAGTCAGTTGCTGAAGTATGGGCTCTCTCCTCTACTCCCCCAGATATGTCTCCTTGAAAGAAACTTAAAGGATAAACTCTGGACTATTTTTACTCTAAAACTCAAACTCTCTAAAACTTAGACTCTCCTCTATTCATACCACAAGACGAGATTAAATAGATGTCAAAACTCAAATCTAGAAACAAAATAAATGCGGCTACAATCTAGACTAAAGATCTGGAAAATAATTTCTAAAGATAAATGTTAACATAAAAGAAGATTATCTCAAGAATAACCGGATTATCTAAAATGAAAGATTCAGTAATAGGCGGCTTGATTCACAGAGTTAGGGAGGATTTGGTGGTCAGCAGATTGATTACAGAACTCGAAAGGGTCCCACCGAGTAGATGCCATATGCGCTGAGTATAACTGGTCTCCTCGCCTACCGAGAGAAAAGACTCCATATCGGGATGATAGAACCCTCTCACCAACCAAGAGGAAAGACTCCTAACTGGGATGATAGAACCTCTCACCAACAGAGAGGAAAGACTCCCAACCGGGATGATAGAACTCTCTCCACAACCTACCAAGAGGTAAAGCTACTCGCCTTTTCTAGTTGTTGCCCATGATGTCGTTTAGGTTGGTCTTTTAAGTTAGTCGGTTAGACTAGTCGTCCAATCTAACCGCCTGGAGCCTTGTCGTCATGTCTTCACACCTTCTGCTCGCAACTAGAAAGTCGCGAGTCTCCTCGCGTAAATCTCCTCGCCTCTCTTTAGATCTTGCTGCCTCTCATCGGTCTAGATCTCTTTTTATAGTACCAAAATGCTCTCATTTCGCACTAAATCTTCTCATTCCTTCAAATCCAAGAAAATAAAGAAAAATATATAGAAATAAGATAAATCAATGGAAAAATGACAATTTTTATAAATAAAAGAGTAATAAAAATCACATAAAGTCAAACAATTATGTGACTTAACTACAACTACATTATGCAAGCTCCACCAATACCTACCTATAAAGTCAAAAAAACTACCAGCGACGGTGACTTTATAAGGTTTATGGGTTCGGTTAGCTAAACTCCCCTGTGCTGGAGGAAGGATAGAAGGGCACATAGTTTCAAAGTTTCAGATACCTAAGCTTGGAGGCTCGGCTTCTCTAATGTTATAATAAAGTCGTGGTGAACTTGTTTCGCCCAATAAGTCTTTGCAATGTAGTCCTGTATAAGAAAATATCCAAGATTCTTTCAATGAGATGAAAATCATTAACATAACTTAAGCCCTATATAATTGGATCATCACCAAGTGATCATCTAGTGCATTTTAATGCATTAAATTACGGGCTGCAAACTTTTTCTATCTTTTTTTTTTCCTTTTAGTTTTCTCCAATTGAACTTCTGCCAAAGAAAGATTAGGGTTAAGACAATTCTAAAAAATACAATTCTAAGAGAATGAAGTCCACTAAGATAAGAAGTTATATGTTACAGAATCTATTAAGTTCTAAATTGGCAATGTAATAATGCATTTGCAAGCTTAATACGATTTTAATCTTTCTTTTTTGTCTCTCTATTTCTTGTGGATCCATGTTTGGATAATCTTTGAATTTGAATTTGATCCATGGTGGGCTGAAAATATGGGGAACCCTTGATCTTCTAATAGTAGGCATGGAGGGGCTTAACAGGGAACATCAGTAGGATAAAATGAGTCAGGGAGCCACGCCACATTAATAGCACCACTCCCCAAATTCTAAGTCGTATTAATGATGCCGACCTAGAAGTCACATCGCATTAAAAGATTCTGACTAAGAGAACAATTGATGTGACATGGATTCTCCGAAGCCAGGTGTGAGTGTCTCCACTCAAAAACCTAGTATAAAAGCTGACCCCCAGGTACGAAAAACTATTTCTAATTCCTCTAAGCACACACACAAACTATTAAGGAAATATACTGACTTTAGCATCGAAGACTCCTCGACCACCACCAAGGCCTCCTCACTCTCAGTGTTTTCTCAAGTGTGCAAGTGAAAGACTTAAGACCCGAGTTGCTGGAACCCAACCCAAAGGCGTATGAAACACGACATTAATTGTGGTACTGTCTATGGGATCTCTATAGACTTCACGTGTCCTTCGTATGCCTGCGACAACCCGTTGTCAGGCGACTCAGCACAAGAAGAAGCAACGTCAACAAACATGGAAGCAAGGCTTGCCGCGATGGAGCAACTAGTAGGGAAGCTAACTACAGAAGTGGAGACCCTCTGTAAAGAGAACGAGACACTCAGAGTAGCCACCAACGAGCCTGAGAATGAGGCAGGACCAAGCAATAGCAAGCACGTAAAGTCTAGAAACACATGAAGGGGAGGTGATGCAGAGGAAGAAAGAAAAAACATGTAGGACGAGTTGTGTGACCTCAAAGAGAAATAAGAAGAAATGGCAAGGAATATGGACACATCATCATCCGTAGACCAACTGTTCACCAACATTAGCCTACCCTACAGCGAGGAGGTGATAATTGTGCCCCTACCACCCAAGTTCTAAGTTCCCCTCATGGACATGTACGTTGGGGCTAGAGACCCCATTGAACACCTGGAAACCTTCAGAGCTCACATGACCCTACACAGCTTCCCAGGAGAAGTGTCCTGCAAAGCTTTCCTGCTGACCTTAAAGGTGCTAGCAATAGTATGGTCTAGGTCCTAGGCACTCAAGTCCATAGACAGCTTTGGGGAGCTGGCCTGCCTACGCCTCACATAGTTTATAGTGAGAATGAGAAGAAGATGCCCCACGACGTACCTCCTCACCATCAAGCAGGGGGAAGATGAAAGTCTGAAGACCTTCTTATCCATGTTCAACAAAGAACACATGACTACAGACGACCAAGACGAGAATATAACTTTGGCAATGCTTTTAGGAGGAGTGTGGCTTCGATCCCAGTTCATGGCAGAATTGGCAAGGAGAACTTCTGCCAAGCTATGAGAGTTCATGGATCAACCCGACAACTTATTAACACTGAGGACACACTTCGGGCCTTAACCAAGTTGAGGAGGAAAGAACTGGAATAAGTAAAAAAAAAAAGGGGAAGGCACTAACCAAAGGAAAGAAGAAGCCCTTGCGAGAGGCCTGGGGTTTCAATTTGACAAGTCAGCGCTCACCATCCAAAAAAATGAACGTCAACCCACCCAAGAAGACAACTACAATAGCAGCAGCAGCTGCTATTGCACTTATCATTAGTCCAACACTCATAATACTGAAGATTGCCTTTCATTGAAAGAGGAAAGAGAGTAGGCTGGGCTGTCGAGGCCACGGTACCCTCCTGCCAAGAGACCAGAGCGGGAGTGGAGGATGAGATCAAGGGAAAAAAGCGCAAAGAGAATCATAAGGCCAAGGAGGGAAGAAAGCCTGAGGCAAAGGGTAGCTATGCAGGGACCACAGAACGATCACGCCCGGGCACCAAATCAAAAAGGGCTGCCATTAGGGGAAATTAGAACCATTGTGGGAGGGTTTGCTAGCTCAAGCGCACAACAGGCAAGCGAGAGATACCGAGAAGTGTATTCGGCATAGTACTACCCTACCAAGTACAAGAGAAACGAACCAACCCCCATCATTTCCTTTGGAGAAGACGACGAAGAGGGATCCTCTATCCACACAATGACACCTTAGTGGTGACTATGTTGGTCGCCAACTTCACCTCTAGGAGGATCCTTGTCGACAATTGTAGCTCTGTAGACATACACTTCTAGGAAGCCTTTACCCTAATAGGGATAGACACTGCTCTACTCCAACTAGCTCCCATGCCACTTAAAGGTTTCTTTAGGGAAATGGTCTAGCCAATCAGGACCATTGCATTGTCCGTCTTGGCGGGGTTACCCCTATACGGCTTTTGTCATGGTTGACTTCTTGGTGGTAAAGACTCATTCATTATATACAATGCCATAATCAGCAAACCCACCCTCAATAGTCTAAAGGCGGTGACGTCAACCTACCACTTGAAGATGAAGTTCCTGACCTCTCAAAGAATGGGAGAAATTTGAGCAGAACAAGTCCTGACGTGGGAGTGTTACGTCAGGAATTAAAGCTAACGGATGGCGGGGTGAATATGGTCTACACCCTTAGAACGCTGAGCACTTGTAGACGTTTTATCACTAGATTTATGACTTTTAATTTACATTTTCAAGTCAATAGTGTATACTCTATTAATAAAAGTGTGACTTTTAAGGAATAACATACGTCTTGCCTCTCTCGACTCTTTACTCCATCAACATAATCTCCATCAATGTATCTCCATCAACGACTAATTACCTCCCTATGAGGCACCAAAGGAATGAGTTACGCCTAAGGCTACTTTATCCCTCTCGCGGTGGGGAGCGAGCCAGCCCCCGGCTACCCGACATCTTCCTTATGACGCTTCAAACCTCCGCTTAGGATGTAATAGAGACTTAGAGCGTCGGGACATTCAATACAAGGTTACATG
This sequence comes from Pterocarya stenoptera, assembly GCA_003123785.1. Classification (NCBI taxonomy): domain Eukaryota; kingdom Viridiplantae; phylum Streptophyta; class Magnoliopsida; order Fagales; family Juglandaceae; genus Pterocarya; species Pterocarya stenoptera. Next base: position 240,968 of record QEOT01009233.1, read on the forward strand.
CCCCAGTATCTAATAGCCAATATGCAATACATCTTAGAAATGCAACTAGCAGTATGCAATAATTACAACAAAAAATAGGGTGAAAGTGAACTTATGCCATAATAATCATCCCAATAATATATAGATATATATTTTTTTTTATAAAACGGATCATCACCCTTCATTAAGAGATGACTTACAAAGATGATTGAAAACAAGCCAATTACAGATGTTAATAGCTTCCCAGTACACTTTCGTGACTGACATGGTCTAGTCCAGACGGCAAATTTCTAAAGACCTATGTCTTAGAAAAATACCACCTCTGTCCACGACAGAGGTTACAAAGCCCCTTACCAGGACTAAGCAGGATATGGTTCACCAAACCCTACCAGATCCGTCAACGCGGAGGGGGGACCACTACATCCTTTGGACCTAAGTCCGAAGGCATTTCTTTTTTGGATTTTTATTATCCTAGAAACAACATTACACAAAGGAAATTACAAAAAGAAAAGACTGCATAAAAGAGGCTGTTGTGGCGCGTGCATTACACACCAGCAGACTGCATAAGCAATGCACAAAAGAGGTTGATGTGGCGCGTGCAGTACACGCTCCACACTGGATAGGAAATCGGCGGATGATCTTGGAAGTACCAAACACACAGACTCTAGAAGCGCTATGCGTGGCATTGGCAAAGGGCTCCCCGGTGGCGCGTGAGAGCCACGCGCCGAATGACTCAGGGAACTTTGACCCGTGCGTGCGGGCTACTCCTAGCTCCATTTGACGCCGCAATCGGTGGTCTTGAAGATCGGCAGTGGTGCAACACCATGGTAGGGCGGGTGCTAGCCTGTGGGTGGCGGGAAGTCCTAGATCTACGATTCTCCCTTATATGGCTTGAAAAACACAAAAGCCACAAAAACACAAAACCAAATCACTACATAGTGGAGGAGGAAGGGAGGAGGGAGGGGGAAGGAAGCGAAAGCTCCCACCCCCTCTAATCCTCCATAAATAATCCTATGATCAAACTATACCATAATTAATCATGCCATAGCTAATTTCCTAAAAAATGCATTTAATCTCAACCCTATCCTAAATATGCAACTCAACTACTGTGGATCCTCATGCAAAAATGACTACTAACACCTTAAACATAAAAATAACAAGGAAACTAAGATCAAGAGATGGAATACTCACAAAGATTGGAGCACTTGATGCTTCCCACTCAAACTCTAAGAACACTCAAGAACACTTAAGAGAGAAGAGAGGAAGTGAAGTGAAGTGAGGTGAAGAGGGGTTTATATAGCCATGGAGATGAAGGTGGCATTGGGCTTGGGTGCTTCCTCATTGGACGGTTTGGATGGTGGTTCATGATGCCTCTCAAGCTTAGCTCCTCCAAGTAGGTTAGCATGATTGTGTCTAGGTTGTAAGAAATTTCACTAAAGGGGAAGAGAGAGAGAGAGTGTGTGTGTGTGTTGACGTGTGGGTGGTCGAGAGAGAAAATGTGGTGTAATCTAGCATTTAAGCCCTTAATGACAGTGGTTAGGGTTTCTACAAGGGTTAGCAATTTTGTCTTATACTCTTGTCTTACTCCCTTGGTTTCTAGTGGCTATGCAAGGCACACTCAATTACCATCTAAGGTGGTTAAATGGTGGTGAGTGGGTGGTGAAGAGGTGACCAAAAATAAAATAAAAGAGGTTGGCCAAAATTCCCCAGGATAAAATCGGTATTAAAAATATTTAGGGTTTCGGCTAGGGCTTTTCCAAAATCAACTACAAGGAAATTTTCACAGATAAATCATGGGACTGAAAATAGAATTATCTTTGAAGAAAAATATCAAGCTAAGGGTATTTTGGTCCATTGCACACAAAGTACACATGGTTGCCAAATGAAACAATTTTAAGGTTTGACATGTCACCACACAAAATGACATATACTAAGGCTCAATAAAAATGCAATTATGGGTAATGAATGCTAGAAATCGATGATCAAAGAAGAAAAATTCAAATCAAAGCTCGAAGAAAGAATCGAACTAAGCTTGCCTAGCGAAAGTCAGTATTCCTCTAAGTAAGCGAGCTAACCTTCTAAAATCTAGGGCTAACCTAATAGGGTAAACAAGTAGGGTGTTACATTCCTTGTGAGCGTCAATAGGCATGAGAGGGTCCAGTCCCAAACTACCTGGTAACTTACGTCTCAACGAGACCTCAAAGGGCCATATGTGCCTTAAGGCCATCACATCCCTCCTGTGACGGAGAGCGGGTCCAGCCCCTCGGCTACCGGGCAACTTTTCCCGACCCCGCCACGAAGAAGAGTGAGATCAGCACTAGCCTAATCCAACACTTACATTCCCTGTGATGTTAACAGATGGGAGCAAGTCTAGTCCCAAACTGCCCAACTACTTACCTCCCCATGAGGGCCAAAGGTGGGCAGGTGGCCCAACCTCCCTCACGGGGAGAGCAGGTCCAATCTTTCAGCTGCCCGACAACTTACCCCACCCCTATCATGGTTGAGAGCAGACCGACTACTTACCTCCCTGTGAGGTACCAAATGGATGCGTTATACCCGAGGACTCTCTCATGATGGAGAGCAGGCCAGCCCTCGACTGTCCGACATTTACCTTCCTCGTGAGCCTCAACAAGTGGTAACCGGTCCAGTCCCAAATTGCCTAATAACTTGCCCCCCCACAATCTAAAGGGCGAGATGTGACTTAAGGCCATCTTCTCCCACTCACGACGGAGAGTGGATCCAGCCCCTCGGCTACCCGGCAATTCACCCTGACCTGTAGCTGACCTCTTCATGAGGATTAATAGGTGGGCAGGCGACCCAACCTCCCTCACGTGGGAGAGCGGGTCCAGCCTCTTGGCTGCCCGAAAACTTACCCCACCCCCATCACGACGAAGAGCAGACCAGCTTTTTAGCCGTACACAAATTACCTCCCTGGGGGGACCAAAGGGGCAGGCTTAGCATAAGGCATCCCGACCCCTCCCCTGGTGGAGAGCGGGTTTAGTCCTTCGACTGCCCGACATTACTCCATCTCCAACAACAGAATGCCAAAGAGAAGTCAGGTTTGCAAACTTCACACTCATAGCTGCGGATGGGTTATATTAACTTGTTTAGTTGTTCTAGTGCTATTAAACATGTCCTACCTGCCTTATGGCAAAGAGCGAGACAGCTCCACAACTATGTGGCAACTCACGCCCCCCTAAGGAGACCAAAGAGGAGGGCTTAGCCTAAGGCATCCCAGCCTCTCTCTTCGCAGAATATGGACCCGTTCTCTCCACTACACAGCTTAGGCTCTCAAGGTGCTCCGCCCCCCAAACCAACTGCAACAAATCGAGCAACCCAAGTTTATGATTGTAATAACAGAAAAATATTACTTGTGGTTGTTCATTACACAAGTGGCACCACCCCTACACTCATCGCCTGGTGCACTCCCCAAAGCGTGCGAATGGAAAGCTAAGAACAAAGAAGAAAAAGAAGAACCAAAGAAGAAAGAAAAGCATGTACAAGGAACTGCACTAATATTATTTCAAAGTATATTACAAACAAAAGAAAAAAGAAATACATTGATACAGGAGGGAAAAGTAGTTAGTTGGCGAGGTTAACACTGGTAGGGTTGTCTGAGAATGCGCTCAAGATCAGCCCCTTCCCCATCAAGACCCCACGCTTCAATGTCGACGAGTCCATGGGGAGTTCTTACACTTTTAGTGCCCTCAAATTGCTTCGCAAGAGCATGTGATCTCTCGTTCTCTCAAAACCCTCCAGATAGTCGTGATTCCAGGCGTCGTCGTGTCTCCACAAACTTACTTTAACCCTTGCCTCAATTTACGAGGCCGACGAGAAGACTAAGAGAGCCAAGTACCGTGTCTCCATAGACTGGTCTCATCCCTTGCCTAGTTCAACTGGCCATCCACAATGAAAGCAGCCAGTCGAGATGCACCCTATTGTAAACAAAAACAAACACATGAATAGTCAGTATAGGATCCATAATTGATAAGACGGCAGAAAGAATAAACCAGTGTGAGAGCCCTCGGAGAAAAAGTCCATCAAAGGCTTGGTCACCCATTTGAGAGACTCTACTTGAGCTTCTCCAACCTCTTATCAAGTAGAGAGAGGAATGGCCTCCACTTGGCTCTCTTTGAGGGATGGCCAGGTAGCCACCTTCACATCTTCAACTACACCTGCGACCCTCTCTGTAGGGATGATGGAGGGCTGGGAGAGAAGGTGACCCTTGGTGGCAGAAGGAAGTTCCTCACCCGGACTTTGAGGCTCCCTTCTCTCACTGGGGCTCCACAGACTCTCACCCTCGGTCCTCACCTCCACGACCATCTCAATTTCAACAACAAGCGACCTTGTGACAGGCACGGGAGAGAGAGCAGCGATCATCTTCTCAGCAGCGAGGTCAGGATTAGAGGTCAACTTTGGCTCCACTCCTTCCCCTCTAGAAGTTCTCCCGACAAGCTCCTCGGTCAGGGCCACAATTAGCTTGACGACGGTAGTGGCAAAAGCAAGGCCCTCTTGTGATGGTTGGGTGCAAGGGGACTCAGGAGAAAACATCCTCTCTACACCTGGGTTAGAGCCTCCAATGCAATCCTCAACAACACCCTCGAAGACTTGACCTCTGATGGTGGATTGCGTTGTGGATGGAGAGGAGGGGATCATCTCCATGTTCAACTCAGGAGGAGGCTCTACTAGAGTTGACCGACGAGGAGCTGGTTCCAAGAGGGCCCTATAGAAATGCATTGAGAGCATATTGGCCCCCTGGGAGAATCTGCACGGGCGTGATGGCACTACAGGCACCATAAGGACTGTGACTATGATGGGCTCTAGGATCAAGCGGTTGCGGAAGGAGGAGCAGCCGGTGCCTCTGGGATAGCAGGACCATTTCCCCCTGACTCCTTGGTGGATTTAGCGAACGGATAGATGGGGCTAGTAGTGGGGCAGGCACAAATGGTGGAGAGCGTCGTACCTCAATCAATGCCGAGAACTGCCCCAAAGGAAATTGAGGAGGGGACATTGGGCTATTGTCGGCCCTAGCAACCTCCGTGAGGAATTTTTTCTCCTTGCCTATGGGAGGATGACCAAGAGGAGGTAAAAATAACCTTATATTTTCCTCCCCAAGGAGAACCTCCGAGAGGACATCGAATGGGTGACTCTTTACCCATTCTTTAACAAGAGCAATACGACGTAACTCCTTGGGAGAGGCGTCGACCATATTGCTTTGTCTTCAGGAACTACCCCTCATATGGCCCGAACGTTGAATTCACGGCGATTCACCTACCTGACCAGAAATTCCCACTCTCGACCAGACAAGAAGAAAAACTTGGAGGTCCAACCTTTGACCTTGTGATAACGTTGTTCCAAACAAACAAGGGCATGTATCGCCCTGAAATTGCAAATATTTCCCTCACATTTTATGAGGTTATGGGTAAGGAGAAACTCGCGGCCAGTAAGGTCGACATGCTCCAGGTCTAATTTCAACAAAGCTCACTGCCAGAGGACGCAACAACACATCAAGATTCTCCAAGCATTTAGGTGGAGTTGAGAGGGGGCCAATCAGAGACAATCTAGTAGGTCACAAGCAGGACGAGAGAAGGGTAACCTCAACCCACAAGAGAACATGCTGGGAAAGAGGGCAACCTCCGAGGCATAACCCTCATCATTGACAGCCCCCTCAAGTGGTCTAGGAGCCTTAAAAACCACCTCTCCGGGACATGAAGATGGATGCTAGTGACAACAAGAACTCAGGGGTGACGTTTGAACGCCAGTTGTGACCAATATAGAATTGCTCCACGGTGAGAACCTTAGGTTGGTCCAGTTCCCTGCAAATCTTGGGTTGAACAGCCTTCTTGGGAGCCATTGAGATTGAAGTTGAGAAAAGCGACAGAGAGAAAAAAGAGTCGAGAAAAGAGAATGAGAAGATTAGAGCAAAAAGAGACGAGGATGTGGTAAAGGGGAGAGAAGAGGGCAGAGCTGTGTTTATATAAAGAGGAAGTGACGGTTGGCCTTCCATACCCATGCGTCAGACGGGGGATGCGAAAGGGTTTGAATCTTATGATACGAGCGACACGACAAGACGCGACTTGGGAAACCAAACAGCGCATCAAGACAGGTCTGGGGGAGTCTAGTCGTTAGGCTAAAAAGAGTAAAAATGTAAAAGAAGGAAGGAGAAGGGCAAAAAGGAAGGCTCCAATGATGAATGGGGGGATTTTAAATAGACCCCAGCAATGGTTAGCGTCCCAAAGGTGTGGGAACGCACGCACCCCACGAAGCTAGCAAGGCGTGCACGAATCCAACGGCATGTACTGTGTACGATGCGACATGGAGAGAAAGAGCTACTTGATACCATCAAAGCTGATGGAACCGAAAGGACTCAATCAACTGCAAAATCCAACTGTCAAAAAACATGCTAATAAAGTCGAGAAAGAAATCGTTGCCGGACATCGTTAAAATGAAGAAAAAACCACATGGGTATAAACTAGAGCCCAAAACCTGACAAGTAGAAGAGTCGAGAGAGTAATAACATCCAATTTCTAGGGAAGAAGATCTCAACAGAAGCGACTATGGGAAAATTTATAGCATTAAGACGAAGGCAAAAAGAAATTCTCATCGGACTAATCCGATAAGAATTGGCGTGGTAAATGTAAGGGGGTTTTCCCTCCCATCACTCCTGATAGCAAGCCCACGAGGGACCATTGGGGAAGTAAATCAGAGAGCCCGGCCAAGCCCAGCCAAGTCCAACAACCCTCCTTTGAAAGGAGTCAGTAGGCCTCTACAAAGTACTCAGCCCATGAGCAAACCCACCCACGAAGCAACCCACGCGTGGGGAAAGCGGACAGTAGGGGTAGATGGGACTCACCGCCTTGACACATCCCCAATGATACCCTACCCTCATGAACCTAGGCAGGCAGGTGAGTGGAAAATATAGGGAACCCTTAATCTTCTGACAGTAGGCATGGAGGGGATTAGAGCATTAGCATTGGTTTCTCTATATGCATATGCAAAATCACATCTTTTAGATATTGATTTTGCATATCAAGAAAACTCCCACATTAGATTATGCATCTTTGAGAAAAAATAATAAAATATTATCATTTTATTATTATTAATTTTTTTAAAATTATTATTTTTTATATATTTTGTAATTAGCACCCACTACATTTTGTAAAATAAATTTGTATAGTGAATAATAAAATAATATTTGTAGAGGGAATTGTAAAATAACATTTGTGGTAGGAGAGAAAAAAAAAGTAGTAGAATAAGATTTGGAGAGTGAACAGTGCATCTTCAAATTTGTAGAAACACTATTCATAGCTATGTAAATATGTAGATGCATATGCAAATGCATAATCCAATACTAGTGCTCTAATAACAGGGAACATCCTAAGATAAAGTGAGTCAGAGAGCCATACAGCATTAATGGTATCACTCCATAGACTCTACACTACACTAATGACGTCACCGCAGAAGTCACACCGTATTAAAGAATTTTGACTAAACAAACAGTTAAAGTGACATGGATTCCCCTGAAGTCAGGTGTGAGCTATCCCCACCCAAAAACTTAGTATAAAAGTCAACCCCAGGTACGAAGAACTCTCTCTGATTCCTCTAAGTACACGCACGAACTACTAAGGATATATACTGACTTCAGCATCAGAGACTCTCTGGCCTCCACCAAGGCCCCTCACTCTCCGTGTTTTCTCAAGTGCGCAGGTGAAAGACTCAAGACCCGAGTTGCTGAAACCGGACCCAAAAGCGTACGAAATATGACGTTAACAGTAATTTTACAAGATTTAGTTTTGAAATGTGCTTTAAAAAAACATGAGGTCTATCATTAAAAAATAATTTTTTCATATAAATACCGAAGGGTACCATATTCAACAAAGTTTCATTGGTGCCATAGTTTAGCTGCCATGACTATCAAGATGCAGAAAATGAACAAAAGTTAGAGCGTGGGGAATCTTCAGCTGCTTACAGTCATCAAGAAGAAACTGTAATGAAATTGGTGGGAGGATGCAATACCAAGTAAATACGAGTCAAAGTTCCTACTTTTTATGCTGTAAACACGTGGTTGCGTTTGGTTAGCAGAATTTGAGATTTTAGTTTGAAATATAATCCAAATTTAAATTGTAACATATGACCCATGCATATCCTCTCCAAATGCAGCCATCCAAAAACAACACGTTTTTTATGCAAATTTAATCATTTTTTTTCTTATGACAATACTTTACCTCAAACATCGCTAGACCAAGTACAACTAGGCCCTATGAGTGTTTGGGTCGAGCTACAGCTAGGTGTTAAATAGCCCCAATCTAGCTTGAGCCCCTAGTGCTACTTTTTGAAGATATTCTCATTGTGAATAGGGGAAAGCTACAGCTCGTTTATGGGAATCATGAGCTTTGTGTTTCAAGTTTCAACTCGTTGAGAGAACTTGCCACCCAAAACAACTTGGCTCGATCTAACCCCAAGGGGTGATTCACCATCCCCGAAAGAACTAACTTTTCTTTTAGTATTTTTAAATAATTTTGTATTAAATTATTTTTAGTTTTTGGTCAATTTGAGCATAGAAACATATCAATAAAATGTGAGATTTACCAGGAATCATCTTTTATTTTTTAGAATAATTTCATTCTCCAACTGGTGTATAGAAGACACCTAATAAAATATTTACATCACAAAATTTAATTTGAAAGACAAATTCTATCTTACAATTTAAATGATATATATATAATATATTCTATCCGCCAACTTGAATATAGAATAACTCCTTATTTTTATCATCTTTATCATCTTCTGATGTGACATTTAACTAAATAGTTATGTATTATTCTGTACTTAACTATTAATTATTTGATATCACATCAAGAAATGATGGTTAAAGGAGGATGAATAGAAATTTTCTTTCACAACCTCTCTAACCACTTGAGGTATGGCAATGATCTTACACACTGTTTGTACTTCTGACCAAGTACTTCACCCATCAGCCTAAAACTTCTTAGCAGAGAACTTGAAAGGATTTTCTTGCCACACAAGTCAATTAATTCCGGAAGAAGATTAATTTCGGGGATTCGGAATCAGCAGTGTAGGAAGAAATGAAAAAGTTTATGGACTTCCGACTTAAAAAATGAGATATATTTCGTACTTGCTTGGGGGAAGGTAAGAATCATGCAACAGAAACAACAAGCACATAAACATCACAACAAAACTAAGCAACTGCCAACTCAAAACTTCATTACAAATTAGAGAGAGAGAGAGAGAGAGAGAGAGAGAATATCAACCATTCAATTGTATTGCAATGGAATGTTCATTCAATGGCGTGATCAAACCCTACTTTGGGTATGTTTATGATAAAAGAAAAGCTTCTAACAACACGGAAGCAAAACCGTGCTCCAACCGGATGTTCTCTCTATCTCCAACCATAAGGGTATTCATCTCTTGTGATCCGCTGTCCAACCAGCCTGATTGCATGACGCCATGCAACCAATCAAAGAAGATCAGATACAAGGGAGACTTCCTAGAATACTTTAACTGCACGTAAATTAATAAAAAAGAGTGGTGTTTTTGTTCGATATCCTGATAGTTTTTATTGTTTTTGAACCTTTTGGTTTTTCAAGTTATCCTTCCTAGTGGACTCAATCTGATTCTGGCTGTGTCTCTCACACACATCGAAACTTCCTTTGCTTACAGATACAAGATAACTTGGAACCCAACATACCTTCAGCATTATACTGCAAGGTTGGACTAGCCCACCAGATCAAATTTCACTTGTAAGGGGCAAAAATGATTGATGAGTTGTGACCACCAAACCCAAATGAATTCGACAACGCCGCCTTGACATCCAGTCTCTCTTTTTTTGGGCCCACCAGCACACTTGTGTTCTACAGTGATATGTTGGCAGCATTAGATAATTCAATGCTTAAAGTTAAATCATCATGGTTTAAGGAAGTCGAAAAAATCGAACAAACAATGGCATGGAAAATCATGGTATTAAAACAAATTGACAAGGATGCGAATGAACACACCACGCCTTCATCTGGATTTTCCAGGTTGACGTTTGGATGTACCCACCCCGTCCGAATTGCCTATATGAAGAAACACAATAACATGTCAAAAAGCACAGGACTGCCAAATGTTACGTTTGCTTTCATGAACTGAAAGTATGCCTACACTAGGAATATGAAAAACAAGTCATTTAGCTCCTTTCTTAATTTTATGTGACACTTCACAAGAATAAATTTAGGAGAAATTAAACTTTACGGCCCCGAACCACCCATATTGCAATGTAACCTAAACTATGAAAAGTTGCAATGTGCACCTTATCTACCATTTGGTTTCGATATGCACTCTAAGTTAAGACTTTGCCATTAACATTATGTCACATGGACTATTTACTATTAAGCATATATGATATAATCCAGACATTGTGTGCATATTATGTACGAGTTTAAATGAGCTAAAATTAAATGGATTTAGTTTTAGAGAGTTTAGGTGATTCAATATTCAGATCAAAACTAGTTTTTAAACATGAATTAAGCAAGCTGCATTACCGCTACTTATGAACAACTTGGTTTATTTATAGTTTTACACAAAAGTATCTCCTTTCCTTTTAAACCTGAAGAGGACTCGGCGAAGAAAGAGACTAAACTGACGTGCTTATCAGTTCAATTCTTTCGAAGGTTTTTCATTCAAATGGGATAAAAAGCAGATATGGACATTCACAGATGCATTACAAATAACAAAATTCTGTTATTCCCATGTTTTCATTATTCTTGAAGCCCAATGATCACTTCGTCAGTAGGAGATTTTGGAACTCTCATTCCCCTTCCAGAAGGCTGGATATCACACTCTCCCTTTCAGTTTTCAATTTTGGGCATATAAGAGGTGTCATCTCCCATTCTTCTTCTACAGATGACTGACCAAAGGACATAACCTTTACATTTATTATTACAATGTGGCACTGTCAGATAACGTATTTTTATAGATTTGTCACACTAATATTTTTTTTAAGATTATATCATGCGGCCTAGTTTCAATCATTTAGCACAGGGGCATACCAAAGCCTAATGGTAGTTTAGGGTGAACATTGCAACTTTTCGTAGATACACATTGAAATGGAGGTAGTTCTACAGGTGCAATATGTTACCCCATAAAGTTACCAAGAATATGGTTTATTTTTTAAAATCCCCACATTGAAGAGAAAAATTGTTTACCTGTACTGCTGCAACAGCTTCCACAGCACCAGCTGCTCCTAATAGGTGACCAGTCATAGATTTTGTAGAATTCACTTTCAACTGTAAAAGGGAGAGGTTATTAATTAAAACAACGGTAATCTTGTCAAGAATTGCAATACCGTAATAATAGAGCCAGGTGACATAAAGGTCAAACTCTATGCGTCCAACTTACCTCAGTATTCTGGCCAAAACAATGAATAAGAGCATGGTATTCTTTCAAGTCTCCAGCTTGTGTTGAGGTAGCATGTGCATTTATGTAATTCACGTCTTCCCTAGACACCCCAGACTGAGCTAATGCCCTTTCTATGCAGAGGATAACACCAACCCCTGTTTTGGAGGGATACAAAGAAACGTTAATTACAAATCTTAAAGGAAGAATACGAGGTAGAACAGTGTTGATGAATTCAAGACTTGGCCATGGTTCCTTGTGTAACCAATCAAGAAGGTATTCTAATTCAATAAGAAAATATCACTGTTAACTTGTGTGAGAGAGAAATGAAAATGCATGCTCAAAAGAAGTGCTTGCAGCTTTTTTGGATGTGCTAAGCCAAAGATTTCACATACATTTTGGATTTGAACTTTGCAAATGTTTTCAAAAAGCTAATAACAATTTCAGGAAGAACAAAGGTCAAAACTAATGTTCCAATAATCGGATCTGAAATTTTTGTCATCTATACAGAGAATTAGATGATGATAAACATGAGCACGTGTCATGTATGAAAATCAGCATAGGACATGAAAACTCCTACCGAAGGCAACAACTGAAAGGTCAGCTGTGAATCTCTGTACGGAGAATGCCTCAAGTTCCAATATCACAGCTAATGAGAAAAATAATATATGAAAGTATGTGTATAGAAATGTTTACAGAAGATACTTTCCCATCATCATCTAAGTACACTTAATCCAGTTTGATCCAACATCTTGGCACCTTGGCTGTTTCAACCAACTTAGCTGACAAGTAATACATTCTTATCTCTCTTAGCGATCTACGACAACCCCCAGAGCAGGAAGTTTATTTCGCTTTTGGATGGCCACTATCTTTGACAGTTCCCTCTAGCTTCCAAGTCAAGTTGTTTGCAACCATGTTTGTTTTGCCTACATATTTCTCACCAAGAGCACTTTCTTGGTATAGATGTGGTCCGGATAGTTCAACTACGTGGGGCTTGGCAATTATGAGATTAATTTTCAGGTTTTATCACCCCTTCTATGCAATATCCACTTTGAGATCAACACGGGTACAAAACTGCAATGCAATTTTCCATATATTTTAACTCAAATCTACAGGATAGTTGAGAGTGAACGATGCTATAATAAAGAAGCAGCAGCTTAAGTGTGAATTATTATGGCATGAAGGAACTCAAGGAGAGTAGGTGAAGTATATGCCACGATGTACACTCACTAACGAAAAATATGAAAGAAATGTGACATTTTAAAGGTTGAGTTTTTAAGTACCAAAGAGAAGACAATACCATCAGGTCGTGGCTCAGTCATGTGATAAGCATCACAGGTGAAGCTTCCACCCAGGAATTCTGCATAGATATTTGCACCTCTTCCCTGCAAATCAGCTGATAAAATCACTTACCCAGATGAAACATCTTATCACAGGTAAATACAAGGTAATGATTGAGCGTTATTATCCCTTAGCAAGCGAGAACGTGTATAACTAAAAATCTCACTCCATGAAAAGTCAGAGGCAGTGGCAGTTGATGATAGCATGAAAAAACTCATAATTCACTTTTTTAAGATGAAAACTAATGGATATACATATGAATAATGGATTTGATATAACTGGTAGAAACTTGAGGAATAGAAGAAATGCAACTGAAAGGGGTCAAACCACATAATGGCCAATAATTTAAAAGAAAACGATGTCCTTAGAAGAGCTCACTGCTAATTCGGCCTTTTTGAGTCAGGGTGAGAATACCTTAGCATGCTCTAATTCTTCTAAGAGCAAAACCCCGGATCCTTCTCCCATAACAAATCCATCACGATTCTGTTCAATAACAAAAGTAACATATCATGGTAGGATTTCATGGTAAGTAATACAAGGGAAAAATACCAAGGAAATACAAAAGACCAGGATTGAGGTCTTGAGTATCTTTCCGCAAACAACAATCACATAAATGGACAAAGAATAGAGCGTGATATGCTTGTTTGAGGAAATTGCTAGAAATTTATTCCGTAATTATAATAAGGGAGAGTTATGCATCTTTTCTTATTTTCATTTTCTCTATGTGCCAAACAATATTTTATATAAAAGACAAGGAAGCAAATGGATTGTTGATAACATACAATATCCCAAGGGCGTGAAGCTTTTGCAGGATCACTATTCCTCTGGGAAAGTGCTCTGCATGCTACAAAACCTCCCAAGCCTGCACCAAGTGGAAAATATATTATGTATACTCCATGGTATCACAAATTGGCACATTCTGAGGAAGTGTTGATGTGGGAAAGTAGAAAAGAGATACCAATAGGTATAACTGCCGCATCTGAGCCACCACAAAGCATCACATCCTGCAGTACAAATTCAGATAGCAACAAATGTTAGGATTCATTTTATAATTAGTTTTTCTTTTCAATGTTAGAGCTCATAAAAATCATTCTACAAAAAATTGCAATTTTCTATAACAATTGAGATTCGCACACTTCCGTGGAAGAGTGAGTCCTGAATGCAAGAAACTTACAGCTTCACCTCTAGTGATATGGTTTGCTGCATTCAATATACAAAAGTTGCTTGTGGCACAAGCAGTAGAGATAGAATAGTTTGGGCCCATCCATCCCTGCAATTTGTTGAGTAGATGAGCTGTTAAAAGGTCAATCCCAAAAATACATCTTTCATCAGGTTTTATCACTAATTTGAAAGAATATTAAGTTAACCAGATCCATTGCAAGCATGGCAGAACCCATATTTGTAGTCGCAAAAGGTACACAGAAAGGGTTCATCTTCTTGTATGAAACCCTTAAAGCTTCAATTGCATCGTTAAAAACCTGTGCAGAATACAAGATGTTACTATCACTTAAACTTTTCAGAATGCACGTCTTAATTAAATTGTATATGAGTCAGCTGTATATTCTTGTTAGCTTAACATGTTCAACCTTGCTTATTCTAATGAGATATAGCACATCACACTGCTGAGGATTTGATGTTACCTTCATGCCACCCATTCCCGAGCCAATCAAAACTCCACATTTTCTTTTGTCTAAATCATTCATTACATCTTCTGTAATTCCACCATCTGCCAATGCTTTTTTCCCTGCAGTAAGCATGTAAAGCATGAATTTGTCCATCCTCTTGGAAAGTTTTGGTGCAACCCATCCGTCAGTAGAAAAAGACTTGATCTCTCCAGCAATTCTCTGGAGAAAAGAATACCATGAACAAGCAGCAGAGCAAGCAACAGAAGAAGAGAGACTTGAAATATGGTTTACCGTTGGAAATTGGGAACAATCAAAAGCCTCAATTTCACTTATGCCGCTGACACCCTCAAGCAAATTATTGTAGAAAACATCTGGATCATGACCAAGTGGGGTCACCACACCCATCCCTGTCACAACTACTCGTCTTTGCTTTGTGAGAGGTCTCTTTTTTATAGCGACTTCCCTGGCAGGTTCTACAGCTACAGCCATGGCTTCCCCTAAAGTATTGAGTCGAGGTGGCATGTTTATATAGTTAGCACATCAGAACAACTTTATTTTCCTACTTTATCACATAAGACTGACACATCAAAACAATGAAATCTGAACACCCAGTTAAGAGAAGCCTAAAACTATGAATACCATGAATACAGAATTGAGTTCATAGCCAAAGAGTAAATATAAACATTGGGGTTTGAAATGACCCGACTGCTGCGAGCCAGCAAAATTAATCTCACTGAACCAAGAAAGTAGGAAGGAAACGACAAGAAAGCATTTGTCAGTTCTCTTCAATTAGGATTGGCCCCAGGTTACCCATTTACAACCTCCACTGATTGCAAAATGGAAGGAGAACTCAATGCCCGAAAAAGGGAAAGGGGATTGAGAGTATCAAACTCCTAAGATCTTTTTCCGAAGCTCCCCCCACATGGTCAGTGAAGGTGTTCCCACCCAAGTAAATGCACATCCCACATGATAGGCAATTGAAAAAGAAAACGATGCAATGATGAATACAGCAAAGCATCAAACAAAGAATCACCATCAATGGCAATTTGAGTTTCATCACTGTCACAATTCTCAAATGACCAAGGTCCAAAATTATCAAATACTGTAATAAAAAGGACTATGGCACCAGACTCAAGTACCCAAGCCAGTCACTAGAAAGAAAGAGAGCAGCATTATGCTATGAAAAGGGAAATAAAGAGCCACAATGCTTTTGTGCTTTGCAAATCTAGAACTTCCATTCCATGCATGTGTTCGGACAAGAAACCGCCCGATTTTACTTTTCTTCAGATTACCAAACAAAGAAGCTAAGGGATATACAATCGCAACATGCAAATAGCCACCCTGTGCAAGTAGAAACCACTCAAGTTTTGCTAATTCTTTTTTAATAAGATAAAATTTTATTAATACGAAAGAGGGCATAACCCCAGCATATAGGAAGTACACAAGAAATCCACCTAACTAGCAAAAGGAACAAGTGCTAGGAACTTATGAAAGATAGAAAAAGAAGAGGGTACACAATTGTGGACCACAATCCAATAGGAACAAACAACCCAAGTTGTGGTGATTTACCAGAAATATCTCAAAATATATCCAGTCAACTGTTAAAAAGTACAAATGAATGAATCTTGTTTGGTGCAATCAGTTCATACCAGAGAAAGAGGGAGGGAGGGAGGGAAGGAGAGGTCCGCTCTTAGTAATATTGAAGAACTCACTTTCCAATAAGCCAGAATGCTCCATAAACTTAACTGGAGTGGACTGCCGGTCCAAGACAATAATTAATTTTAGACGGAATTATTAAAATTCCTCCCCTTTGTATATTCTTTTCATGGCTCTCTATGCAACCAGAGGAAGCATGAATAAAACCAAATACCCGCACTACGTAAGGAAAACAAATAACGCTAAATTAATCTTTAAGCCACAAGAATATGGAAAAGTCTGGATATTCAAAGCAAACCCAGTACAAATTATACACAAGAGCATGTACGAAATGTAACAAATCTTTAAAAAATCCTAGATTTCCAATGAATACATACATAGAAAGTAATCCCACAATAAAAGAATCACCAGTCCCAGCGCAAACTTAGCATAGTACCACAGGAAGAAGATTACCGAAACGGGGTGGTCGATTCAAACGCCTCTGTCTACGATTCAGAGAAACGTTATTGGATCCGAACAGAGAGGAAAAACCCGTAGAAGAAAGGCCCTTGGAGCTATAGTACTCGTGGCATGGCTCAAAAGCGAGGCAGGAGCTCATGAGGCCTTGAATGCTCGATCCACACAGGGAGGAAATCAGGCCCCTCTGGAATTCAGAGCTGCATTTGGACAAGACCCTCGTCCTGCTGCGAGCCCATTTGCTCTGTCTCTTGCTGGAACTGAACATGGAAGGGCACGTGGAGTGGTCTGCGCCGCATGTGACCGACATGCAAGCAGCGACCAGCCACGTGCAGAGCGGAGACGTCATAGACGAAGCGGCCATGCGAGAAGAAGAAGAAGACGAAGAAGACCCAGAAACTAAAATCGAAAACCCAGACGGAAAGTCACGAACTTGGATTCGATTATGTTAATCTAGGCGAAGAAGAGGATGAAGATGTTCATGGATGGTGAAGATGAAAATGAGAGAAGCATAGAGATGGAAGTGTTAGCGCTGGTGAACAGAACGTGAGAAGGAAAAGAAAAGTTGCATTCGTATGTTTTGAGTGTTCGGATTGGGAAAGCTTGGAGACGCCAAGTTTTGGGCAATCCGAGTCGTCCTCAGAAGAGAATGCCAAGTACTCTCTCTCTCTCTACTGCCGTATTATTATCAGGGAGGACTCCTTTTCTTTTTTTGAAAAAAGGCTAACAAATTTAGAAAAGATCTGCTATGAGAGTTTTATGATTATTTTTTACAAACAGATATCTTAACCAATAGGTTTTTTTATAAATATTTTCAAAAACCCATTGTAAATTCTTATTAATTCCAATTTTATCAATGAATATTTCATGGTTTTAAACTTTTTTTTTTAAATAATTTATTAATAAAATTATTTTAAATATCTCATATTAATTAATGTGATTAAAAATGATAAAATCATTAAAAGTATCGTTACCTTTTTTTATTATCCCAATTTGGGTGCATTCCAATTGAGATAAATAAAACAGAAGTGCTACATACATACAGCAACTCATGCAAACAAATTTATAAAATAATGTGATTTGATGCTATACTTTAGATCTATTTTATAATAAAAAAATATTTTATAATTTGACTTATTATATTCATTTATAAGCTTGCCTTTATAAAATAGTCGTGTATACCAAATGAAATATTTCTCTAAATAAAAATTTTTGAGTGTGAAGTGTAGATTTCGGCCATGAGTTTTACTACTCAACATCTCACACATTATATTTATTTTTATTTTTATTTTTATTTTTTTTTTAAATTGTTTTAACAATACTCAGAATATCTTAGTTATTCTCAAAATAACTCATTACTATTCATTATTTTATTATTAATTTTTACTTATTTTTACTGCTATTTAATATTTTATCATTACTTTTTCATTATTTTTTTACTATTAATAATCCAAACCCTTATCGAGATTTTGGTAATTTGGTTTATGATTACGAATCAAAGAATCCAAACCCTTGTTGATTCTTTATGCCGTTTGGGTGCCAGGGCTGTGCGCCACTTCCTTCCTACATTTTTTTTTTTTTTAGTAACACCATAGAATTGAATTTGAAGCATTGAGAAATTACTTCTATGTTTTAATTTCCCCTTTTTATTTTCTTCCCGTGATATGTAAGTATTGTGTATCAAAATGAGATGATGAGGCTATGATCTAGATAAAAAGTTGCATGTAAGTCTACATATTAGTACATCACTTAATGTGGATTAGAGGCACTACTCGCACCACCTAGGCATGCAGCCCCCGAACCCGTCCCCTGCCCTGGCATGGGGGGAAGGGAAGTTGGGCCCTAGTGTTAGGAGCTTCGGGTGGCGGAGGAAATGGAACTTGAGCTTGATGGAGGAGTGAAGGAGTTAGGTTTCAACTGAAGTAAGAAGCTTGTCGAACGAGGTTGTTTTGGCACAAGGAATAAAGGAAGTGAAATGCAGCAGCACCATGAAGCCATCGGGAGCACACCGTTTAATGGAGCTTTTATTAGAACGAGTCGTTTTGACAAGTATTAGTAGGAATATGTAGTAGATCTATTTTCCTATTCATTTTTCTGTTATTTGGGAATGCCACATCAGTGTTTGCTAGTAGAGTTTGTTAGTCGGAAACAGAGGGAATATAGGAGAGAATGCAAGGAAGAAATGGGGATAAAAAATCTTGTATGAATTTGCCTGAACTCTGGAGGCTAGGGTTCCTTGAAAACCCATATCATTTACAGTAATATTCAGTAATATTTGGTCATTTCCTTCTACATTTTATCATCATGTCCTTCCATAACTCATTGTTACAATTAGATTCATAACACCCAGGCTTGCCCTCCATGAGTGGCCCACGTCTGGATGACGGGCGGATTGGCACCCAAGGCTGTCTGGTGCACTATGTGATGGGATAGAAAATAATGTCTAACCGTTCGAACATCTGTTAATATGGCATTCAAACAAAAATGTTTAACGTTCAAACTGTTTAGTCCTCTCAATAGTGTTTGAACAGTTATGTAACCGTTCGAATTACTGTTGTAATGTTTGAACGCCTAGTGATTTGATCGAACAGTATAACACAAAACAATTTTAAATTATATTAATCAACATATCATTTTGTGAAGGTTTATGTATCATATTTTATAACTAATTTTCTTAATTTTATTTTTTAAATTTCAAGTTGACAATGTCTTTTTGGGGAAGGAAGAGTGGTAGACTAGGGCAACCTTCCAACGAATCATACCGAGAGAGGACGATTCCATTAGAACTTCAAGTAAAGATCTCTGACTTTCAAGAAGTTCTCTAACTTTCAGGGAGGGTCGTTCCTTTACATCCGTCTTCATCGAGCGTGGTTGGACTTCAATGCTCAACCAGAAGAACGAAGCATGAGACCTCATTTCCTATATCAACATCGTCTTTGAGTTTTTATAGAGAGTTCAATGGTTCCAGCCGAGATGACGATGAGGCATACACGATCTCCGTACAAGGAGCTTCATTTACATTTATAACGGACATATTTGTTGATTTCATTGGTATCCCACGTCTGCTCACTGTATATCCGAACGTGATGCCCAGGACATCTACAGCTGATGGGGAGATGGCTGAGGACGAGGGCTCTAATAAAGATAGACTCAATGGCCTCGTTGATCATGAGGTGAGGAAGTTTGTTGTTGGTCCAAATGCTCCTCCTATGATGGGATGAAGGGCATCAAACAGACAAATTTATCTGGCTTCTTCAAGATCATGAGCTTAATTATCGCTAACAACATTGATCATCGACAGCACAAGATAGAGGTTGGCATGGATTGAGTGAAATTTATGATACGCGTAGCTCATGGGGTGACTATTGACCTAGTGGTTATATATTCACTAGAATTCGATCAGAGGCTTCCTACATTACGATGAATATATTGCCCTTTGGGATCCTGATCACACAATTTCCGCTACATGTTGGGGTCTTGCCAGATCTTGCTAAGCTTGTCTGGAAGCCGATTGGACCGATCAACTCCTCCACCCTATCACGAAGCATGGGACACTCAAGACTTTGTCTTCGTGCTCTTATTCCAAAGCCGGTCAATACTCAGGGAGATGCACACCTGACAAATCATGGAGTATCGGCCAGTGAGACATCCACCGAGGCTAAGGCATCACGCATTGCTACTCATAACGAGATTGTAGATATATCCGTGCAGAAATCCGCGCATAGACATCAAAGGTGATTGATGCAGTGCGTATAGAGATCCATAGTGTCATCTCTGACTTATGTACAAAGATTAATGCTAACATCTCTGACTTAAGTACATAGATTGATGTCATATCTATGACTCAGGTCACGATCAATACTTGGCTAACACAGCTAGAGAGACGCCTAGCTACAATCT
>QEOT01009233.1:261349-394112 GCA_003123785.1 Pterocarya stenoptera
AACAGTAACTCAATTTTCCTCTAAATTTAGTGACTTAACTCGCCAATTTTCCATTCGATCATATATAATATATGTTCAAACATTGAATAACGTTGACGTTCGAACATTATTGTATGTTATTTGAACGCTAAATCAATATCTTGCTAAATTTTTTCATTTAACGTGCCAAATTGTTGTATGACCATATATAATATCCGTTCAAATGTTTATTTTATGAGAATACCTTTAGACCGGTCAGTCTAATAATCTTCAAATAACAACCCTCTAATGGGCTATTGACAAGTAGAATCTCCATTTTAATTTTGATGTGCCTGCACACTACATAACCATCCTCTCCCCAGACCCCCTTTCCCCCTGTCTCATCCTCTGGCAGCAAAGCCCACCCCCTCTCCCCCATCTCATCCCCATGCATGAAAGCCGCCGCCACCGCCAACGACCCTACGTCAAAACTCACGGAATCTGTTGAGATCATCTTCCCCATCTCCCATCCTCTCGCATGAAATCCACCCCCAATCATTTCGCAGATCTCGAATTGCCGCAGCCATTGTCTGGAATACCCATCACTGGAAGACTAAAAGGGCAATCTTTTTCTTTCTTCGTGAGGGACAGCTCGTTAAGATCACTGGGGTACCAACCATTTCTCTCTTCCTTTATCTTTATTCTTTCCTTTTGCTGGGTTCATTACAATTTTTTGTGTGGCACTTTTCTAGTTTTGGTTTGTATTTGGTTGTTGAGAAAATAAGGCGAAAGGAGGTTTAATATGAAATTGGCATTGTGGGTTTGATTTTTCATTGTATGAAAAATCTCACGCATATGTTGGGTTTGTTGCGGCGGTGAGGAGAAGATGATGTTCACAAGCTTTCACTCGTTGGGGGACTGATGGACCAATGGCGGTGTAGTGGGTGACGAAATTACAAATGGCGAAATCGGTGTTTATGAAATCAGTCAAGGAGGAAAACGAAAGCCTTAAGGCGGCAGATGCTGGTGGCGGATGCTGGCGACGGATGCTGGTGGTGGTGCTTTGCTTGGTGACGCCCGTGGGCTTAAGATGAAGACCGTAGATGAAGTAAATTGTTTTGTAGTGTTTTGCACTTCAATCCCGTGCTCACGAATCTAGCTTGATTATGATGTAATTTCTGAGGTGGCGCCCTACTATTGGAGGGTTGTTATTCTTGGAAAAACAGACTGACCGCTTAGAAGCGGCTCTCTTATTTTATTTTGTTCGAACGGTTATTTTACTAGGGACAAAATTTTTTGTCTCTACATATACCGTTCGTGTTGGAACGGTAAACACCTACCTTCATTTTTCTAGAACGAAATTTGAATTTCATCCCTACATCTCATTTTTTGTGACAATTTTCATTTCGTCCCAAATAAAAATTGTCCCAAAAATGAATTTTTGTTGTAGTGTCTATAGCTTGGGGATGCTGTATGCCGACAGTGTGCGAGCGGGTGCCCTCAAATATGGTAGGGGGGAGGGAGGCAGGCAGGCAAGTCGGATGTTAGGGCGCATCGCCCAACCCTAATGGGGATCCATTACCATTTAAAAAAACAATCAAACATCAATCGATTTTTAAAATAGCTGATATAGAAAGCTTTCATATCAATAGTGTGTTAACTGTGTGAAAAATAAAGCTTATCAATAATTTGTTTTTATGTTTTTGTCCCTTTTTATTAATACTTGTCCAAAAACAAATTTGTTTCTTTTTCAAGGTGAAAAATGGAAAGATAAATGAATTATATTGGATTATATAGTATTTATTAAATATTTAATATCGCTAAAAGAAATTATATATCTTTGTCTCTCGTCTCATGCCTGCATAGAGATAGGAGTGCTACAACCTAGCGGCTAATGCAAACCTACCCAAAATGAAAAAGGAAAAAGGAAATGAATAAGAACTAGTCTTTCATATGTTTAGTTTTATTGTTTTCTAAATATTTTATAAAAAAATTTCAACTTCAATTTAAATATCTTTAAATTTAAACTTCTTATTTAAATGTTTAAATAAAATCCCAAAAATTAAATATTTTCCTAGATTTGTGTAAAAGTATTTCAATTTTATAAACAAATTTCAACTTGAATTTTAAAAAACTTCTTACTTAAATATTTGCTTAGATTTATGTAAAAGTTAAAAACACAAAAGCCCAAAACTAGATATTATATTTAAATTTCTAATTTCAAACAAATTTTCAAATCCACATACCTACTTTCAGCTTCATATTGTACCGGCATAAGTAAGTCCGCCTACTTGATCGCTAGCAATGCAACTAAAGGATCCAATCATCCTTCCCTTTTCATGCTATAATGGTCCGTACAAGTCACACGTACTTGATTGAGAGAAATTGTGTGGATATAACATGCGCACCAAAGTCTTACATGACATACAGGGCCGCTCAATACAAATTGAGCCCGTATCAAAATTTAACTGAGTTATTTATAATTATAATATAATAAAATATAAATTATTATATAAAATATTTTTAAAATTTTTAATAAAATAAGATTTTATTTAAAATTTTTAAATACAGTTTCTGTAAATTTCTATTTATAACAACTTAAAATGAGGTTTCGATGTAATTTTTGTCTCAATTTAGTAAGATTTTAAAAAAATTATTTAAAATATAAATAATTCATTGCATTACTTATAAAAAAAATCATTATATTAAGTATTAAATTTAGTATTATGGGGCCTTGCACACATTGAAAACTATATAAATTATTTAAAATTTTATTTCATGAAATGGTTTTTATTTTTTGTTTCAAAAAAAATTTTTAAAAAAAAAAAGCATTTCATTTTTATTTTTGGATGCCTTTCATAAGGTAGGGCCTTAGGCAATGGCCTAAGTGGCCTTACCATGGAGCCAACCCTGATGATATAATTTTATTTGAAAGATAAATTTTAAAATTAGAAATTTTAAAATAAAATTTTAAAATTTAAATAATGTAGATGATATTTTCTACGCATCAACTTGAAAATAGAATAATTTCTTGATCAATGACAATGCAATTAAAGATTCAATACACTTTTCATCGAGCATACTATTCAATTAAAGATTCAATATATTGTCCAAAGATACTTTGGAAGTAAAGCATACCACTTTAATATTGGAACCCTCGTATTGTCAACCAAGTAGTCATTTTCTCCATTAATTATTAGGTTTTATGCACTATTGGTGTGGTTTGGATGAACCATCCTCATATTTGTCGGCATCACGAACTGCTACTCGTGATGAGATTGCATATACTCCAAGATAGCATATATAACTACGAATGGCTTCATATACATATTCCGAACCAACTGCTCTTTTAGGTAGAGGCACTTTGAAATAGAGAGGAGTTGTAAAGGTTTGCTTTGAATTGGTAGATAAGAAGATGATAAATCGGAGAACAAAGGGAAAAAACCTCGTATAACCCTCGTACTATAATTTTATAATTTTTAGAATGTGCTGCTAACATGGACAATCTTGTAGATAGATGGTTGTTCTCTTTCTCTTTCACTTTTATTTTCTTTAGTCGGACAGAGAGGTTTTTCTTTAAAAAAGGGGTTGGTAATAGTAATTTATTTAGAGCCCTCAACCGTCGTGGAAGACTATCGTGATATCAATATAAACATTTTAGCTTGAATCACCCACCATAAATTGGTGTAGTTTGGATAGGGAGTTGAGTTGAGTTAAGATGAGATGAGATGAGATGATTTTAGATGAGTTGAATAAAATATTGTTAGAATATTATTTTTTAATATTATTATTATTTTGAGATTTAAAAAAGTTGAATTGATTATTATATTTTATATAAAAATTTGAACATTTTTTTGTAATTGATGAGATGAGATAAGTTGAAATCACTTCTCAATTCAAACGGGGCGGCTAGATTTATCTTCAATAAATGAGCCCAATATATGAAATATTTAATTAAATAAGAGTAGAGTGTAGTTTACTCTGGTATCATATTAAATCATCATTTATCCTCAAAACTTAAATTGATAAGAATAGATGGATTATTATATTTATAATATATCTTTAACACCTATTGACTACAAAACATTTGTTAGTTATATG
Source organism: Pterocarya stenoptera (assembly GCA_003123785.1). Lineage (NCBI taxonomy): Eukaryota > Viridiplantae > Streptophyta > Magnoliopsida > Fagales > Juglandaceae > Pterocarya > Pterocarya stenoptera. The sequence goes on from QEOT01009233.1 coordinate 265,409, forward strand.
CAATTTTCTTTTAAAAGAAAATTGTGAAATTTTTATTATTTCACAAAGTATAAAGAGTATGGTACATTTTTGATATTGCATAAAGAAAAAAGTAATGAGGTTGATAATATGTGGATACGCCTATAATTTAGGTAGAAATGGTGAGAATTGCAAAGCTTAAGAAAACAAAAACAAAAACAAAAACAAAAGAGCCCATCAGCCTATGCTTCCCATGAGTCTAATCAAGTCTAACCAAAATGTCAAAATTTTTAAAAGAAACCTAATAACCAATACACATAAATATATATATAGAGTAATGCTATACTCCATACTTTCATCTTATTTTCATTTTACTATATAAGATATGGTATGTTTATCATCATAAAGGAATGTAACATCTTACATAATATAATAAGAGTGAGAGGGTAGTGTTTTGTATAGAATTTTCTATATATATATATATGATCATACTTTTGAGATGTGTTAGAAAATAAATAAATAAATCACTGATGGGTTCAATTATATGATCTTGTGATCATTCTAAGTAGTATTGGTTTCTATTTTTAGGATCTTTCATATATATATATATTCATTAAGTTTCTCATAAAGGATACCTGTAATGATTTTTTTTTTTTTTATTAAAGTAGGAAACTTTTTTTTTAAAAATTAGTATTTTCTTCGTGTGGTTGTAGATATTTAGGAAACTTTAAAATTCAACAAAAACGTGAAAGTAACATGAAGAAGAAAGGAAAAAGGGTGGAGAATCAAATTGGGAATTAAGTCAAACTTGGTGAGCAAAACCCCATCTTCTCAACCAAATTATTTCAAAATTGCCAGTCTTCCATCCCATACTGCCGAGAGTGCCAAAGCTTGATGGGAATTGAAAAAGATATCAACGATAAGGACATTTAACTACATTTTCTTTTTCCACGGCGTAAGGTCTTTGGTCTAGCTTAAGTATTGAGAATATCTTATTATTATTTATTATTTTATTATTATTTTTTATATATTTTTTTATTATTATTTACTATTATTTAATATTTTATTATTATTTTATCATTATTATTCATAAAATACTTAAAAATACCTCACTACCCAAATACAACCTAAGTCTCGACCATTCTTAAAATATTGCTCTTTTTCTTGTTTGTTTTTCCAACTGATTATGTTATAAAAATGAAAAATATTATCTATACTTATAATTTTATTTAAATAACTATAAATGCTGACGTGTAAGCTATTGAAATTCAGATTTTGAAATAAAAACAAAACTGATAAAATGAAAAGGATACGCAATATAAAAAATTGTACATATATGTAGCACTACTCTATAATAATTTACACGTTTTATTTCTGTCCAAATTAGGTATTCGTGGGTTTTCACATTTTTTTTTTAATAATTTTGATTGATGAAAAAGCTCATGGAGGGATCCAATTTAATATACTCGTAATATCAATGATCCTTTCTAAAATAAAAATTATATAGGAACTAAATTATAAATAGCTGATTGTAGATTTTGGGCTTAATTATAAAACTGGAGCTTTAAGAACACATAACGTCTTGACATTCAGAACCTAAGCAAAATATTGCTGTTAGGTTTGGTAATTAAGTTCGAACATAAAATTTCTATCTTATTTCATCTCATCATTATAATTTTCTTAAATTTTCATACAAAATATAATAAACAATTCAATTTTTTCAAATTCTAATTTAACTTTTTCATACCCCAAAACAATAATAATATTAAAATATAATATTTTAAACTTTCATTTAAAACCAAAAATTTCCATCTCGCTTTCCAAACCTAACTTAAAGGCATAAAGGGAGAGTGGTGAAAAGGGAATTTAAAAATTTGTAAGATCTACATTTTGCTCAACCACCCTGTTTTTTTGAAATAAACTTCACTTTCATTAATCAAACTCAGCCATTACATGACTTATCTTTTAACAATAGACTGGAAATAAAATCTGGAGCACTTTCAATCCATACTTACTCAACTTCCATCTTCACAACAATTTTTGCCAAGGCATGTGTCACAGAATTACCTTCCCTACGAGTGAATTGAACTTTCCAGTGTTCTCTACATGACAATGCTCTTTTGATTAGCTTCAATGATGTGTCCAAACCAAGCCATATTTTCCTCCTTGCTGTTAACAGCTTGCACAATTGACAGTGCATCTCCTTCCCGAATGACATGGTTAAATCCCAAACCACAACAATATTTCAGAGCTCTCCATAAAGCTAAACATTCTGCCAAGTTTGGCTAGATAACACTAGTCTTTTGATCACATATTGCTGCCAACACCTCTCCCTCCCCATTTCTGATAACAATCCCTACTCCCATTTTTCTGCCTTCTTTATCTATATATACATCCCAATTAGCTTTCACATAGTTTTCAGGTGGCTTCTTCCATACTACCTCACTTTATGCTACACTAGTATTTGTTTTCTGCAACTGCATACATTCCTGAGCTAGCCTGCACTTTGCCAACATATCTTGTGCTGATTGAATAACATTTGCAAGGCTACTGAATTTGTTTTCAGAAACCAATTCATTTCTTCTGAACCATATCCTTCCCATTGTTGTGGCTATCCATTCCAATTTTGTAGTAGCTAATCTCTTCATCAACTTTCCCCATAGCTTCAGAAAATCAATCTCTTCAATCCTCCATTTTTGAGCTGGACTAGCTACATCATCCCATATATCATTAGCAGCAGAACGATTCCATAGTGCATGAACCACATTTTCTTTCCTCACTTTGACATAAAGGACAATACGGGTTATCTACAATTTTCTTGCAAAACATCTTTTTTTTTTTTTGGTAGCTAGTAACTCATTTCCTGCTTTCCACATAAACATCTTAACCTTTCCAGGTATATTCAACTCCCAAATATTATTCCATCTGTTATCCTTTTCATTCTCCCTAGAAGATTCTCCAAACAATCTCTTCTTCGTCTCAGTTCCAACATAATAAGTACTTTTAACTGAAAAAATTCCATTTGGACTATACTCCCATATTAACTTGTCTTCAGAAGCTACTCTGCTAAGTGGCATGCTGCAAATTATATTTGCCTCTTCTTCACTAAACATAGCTTGTACTAGTTTTGACTTCCACTCTCTATTGTGATAATTAATTAATTCCTCCACTCTTGCATCTGCATCAATAATTTTAACAGGAGACTGGATGGAAAAAGTTGATGGAGAAGGTATCCATCTACTCCCCCATATTTATGTTATTTTCATTTCCTACTCTATATCTAAGTCCCTCTTTGAGCAGTCCAACTGATCTCCATATACTCTCCCATATCATTGATGGTTGCTGACCAAAAACAAATTCTAAAACATATGAGTCTTTAAAGTACTTCTCTTTGAAGATCTTTGATGCCATCGAATAAGGGAACTTAAGAAACTTTCATCCTTGTTTTGCTAACAAGGCTGAATTAAAACTATCTAAGTCTTTGAACCCTATTCCGCCCCTTGACTTATGCATCCCCATTCTTTCCCAACATCTCCACTACACTCTATTTTCTTTCTGTTGATTACCCCACCAGAATTTTGATAGCATAATATTTATGTCTTTGCATAGACCTCTTGGTAGCTTGAACACACTCATTGTGTAAGTAGGTATAGCTTGTAACACAACCTTTATCAAGATTTCTTTACCTGCTTGAGATAAAAAAGAATTCTTCCAGTTGTTAATCTTGATCCACACTCTTTCTTTTATACTTATAAAAGTATGATATTTTGATTTCCCTACCACAGCTGAGAGGCCTAGGTATTTTTCATATCTATCACTCACTGTTGCTCCTACCACTTCTATAATAGTTTGCTTTGCCTCCTCTCTTGTATTAGAACTAACGAATATAAATGTTTTATTCTTATTTAGAAACTGCCCAGAGGCCTATTCATATTTGTTAAGAATACCCAGTAGCTTATACCACTCATCAATTCTTGATCTTCCAAACAAAACACAGTCATCAGCAAAAAGTAAGTGATTAATTATGGTTCCTCCTCTACACACAATATCTCCTCTTGTATTCCCAACCATATCTAAATCATTAAGTAATGCACTTAGCCATTCTTTACACAAAATGAAAAGGTTGGGAGAAAGTGGATCTCCCTTCCTTAAGCCTTTAGAAGGATAAAATCTCTCTCCAGGTCTTCCATTCAATATGATAGAATAGGAAACTGAAGTAACACAACTCATAATCAGCTTGATCCATTTACCACAGAAACCCAATTTCTTCATCATAGCTTCCAAAAAAGACCATTCAATATGATCATAGGCTTTTGACATATCAAGTTTCAGAGCCATATTACCTGTTGATTCTTTCTGCCTTGTTTTCATGGAGTGCAAAACTTCAAAAGCCACCATTATATTGTTGGTTATAAGTCTTCCTAGTATTAATGCACTTTGAGTAGGAGATATGATCACTGACAGCACCTGTTTAAGCCTATTTGCTAGCACTTTTGAAATGATTTTCTATAACACATTACATAAACTAATAGGCCTAAACTCACTCACTAGCCTTTGTGTTTTCACCTTAGGTATAAGTACAATTTAAGTGTAGTTTACAAAGGAATTCATTATATTTCCATTTAAAAAAGACAAGACAACTTTGCTAACCTCATCACCAACTAAGCTCCAATGGTTTTAATAAAAACAAGCTCCACATCCATCTGGTTTAGGTGCTTTCAAATTGGTCATCTGCTTTATAGCTACTTCCACTTCATCTTTAGTAAATTCCTTTGAAATGGTATTATTCATTGCATCCGTGACCCTTGGCTCCACTGTGTTGATACATTCTTCAATATCCTCTAGAAGAGGATTTGTTGATGAGTATATGCCTTCAAAGTAACTCTTAAAGGCCTGCCCAATCTCAACTGGGTTAGAAGTTATTCTGTTTTGGTTAACACAGATCTGCTTGATTGTGTTCTTCTTCCTTCTCTGATTAGCACAAGCATGAAAATATTTTGTGTTTCTATCCCCATGTTGAAACTAATTTCTTTTTGCTCTTTGTCTCCACTTTAAATCTTCTTGTTCAAGCATAACTCCCAACTCTTTTTGTAATTTACTGATCTCTTGTGTATTTTGGCTATTCTCCTCAAATTGCATTTGTTGTAATTATCTTGTTTTTTCCTGAATCTGCTTTCCTCTATCAACTGCTGTCTTTTTGCATCACCTGATTAAAGCTCCCTTGCATTTACTCATTAAACTTTGAACCTTTGCTATTGGCTCCCTTTCGAGTACTCTTTTCTTCCATTCCATCCCAATCCCTTCCTCACAATCCTCTTCCAATGCCCAACTTGCTTCATATTTAAAACCTATTCCTCTAACTGCTTACATCTGAGTTGTTGGATAAAGAATAATTGGTTTATGATCTGTTGTTCTTGCTGCCATAACCTCCACCCATCTTTCTTTGTATGTATCAAGCCATAATGGATGCTCAACCACCCTGTTCGACCTTAAACAAGAGTGATGTTGATATTCACATGGAATGTTGTTTTGGGATTTGCAAATAATATCTACAAATTCTTTTATTGTTCAAGACACTCTCATGTAAAATGTTTTACATATATTTCAAAAAAATCTTGTAAAACATCCTTTGTATCAAACAAGGAAAATGGTAGCCATCTACTTGGCTCCAAATCCATCTAGTCTAGGTGCTTTCAAAGGGGCCATTTGCTTTATAGCTACTTCCACTTCATCTCTAGTAAATTAATTTGAAATGGTATTATTCATTGCATCTGTGACCCTTGGCTCCACTATTTTGATACATTCTTCAATATCCTCTAGAAGAGGATTTGTTGATGAGTATATGCCATCAAAGTAACTCTTAAAGGCTTGCCCAATCTCAACTGGGTTAGAAGTTATTATGTTTTGGTTATCACAGATCTGCTTGATTGTGTTCTTCTTCCCACTCTGATTAGCATAAGCATAAAAATATTTTGTATTTTTATCCCCATGCTAAAACCAATTTTTTTTTACTCTTTGTTTCCACTTTAAATTTTCTTTTCAAGCATAACTCCCACCTCTTTTTGTAATTTATTGATCTCTTTACTATTTTGGCTATTCTCCTCAGATTGCATTTGTTGTAATTGTCTTGTCTTTTCCTGAATCTGCTTTCCTCCATCAACTGCTGTCTTTTTGCACCACCTGATTAAAGCTCCCTTGCATTTACTCATTAAACTTTGAACCTTTGCTATTGGCTCCCTTTCGAGTACTCTTTTCTTCCATTCCATCCCAATCCCTTCCTCACAATCCTCTTCCAATGCCCAACTTGCTTCATATTTAAAACCTATTCCTCTAACTGCTTACATCTGAGTTGTTGGATAAAGAATAATTGGTTTATGATCTGTTGTTCTTGCTGCCATAACCTCCACCCATCTTTCTTTGTATGTATCAAGCCATAATGGATGCTCAACCACCCTGTTCGACCTTAAACAAGAGTGATGTTGATATTCACATGGAATGTTGTTTTGGGATTTGCAAATAATATCTACAAATTCTTTTATTGTTCAAGACACTCTCATGTAAAATGTTTTACATATATTTCAAAAGAATCTTGTAAAACATCCTTTGTATCAAACAAGGAAAATGGTAGCCATCTGCTTGGCTCCAAATCCATCTAGTCCAGGTGCTTTCAAAGGGGCCATTTGCTTTATAGCTACTTCCACTTCATCTCTAGTAAATTAATTTGAAATGGTATTATTCATTGCATCTGTGACCCTTGGCTCCACTATTTTGATACATTCTTCAATATCCTCTAGAAGAGGATTTGTTGATGAGTATATGCCATCAAAGTAACTCTTAAAGGCCTGCCCAATCTCAATTGGATTAGAAGTTATTATGTTTTGGTTATCACAGATCTGCTTGATTGTGTTCTTCTTCCTACTCTGATTAGCACAAGCATGAAAATATTTTGTGTTTTTATCCCCATGCTGAAACCAATTTCTTTTACTCTTTGTTTCCACTTTAAATTTTCTTGTTCAAGCATAACTCCCACCTCTTTTTGTAATTTATTGATCTCTTTACTATTTTGGCTATTCTCCTCAGATTGCATTTGTTGTAATTGTCTTGTCTTTTCTTGAATCTACTTTCCTCTATCAACTGCTGTCCTTTTGCACCACCTGATTAAAGCTCCCTTGCATCTCTTTCAATTATTCTTTTCTTCCATTCCAATCACTTTCTCACAATCCTTTTCCAATGCCCAACTTGCTTCATATTTAAAACCTTTATTATTCCTCTAACTGCCATAACCTTCACTCACCTTTCTCTTTCTCTGTATGTATCAAACCATAATGGATGCTCAACCACCCTGTTCGACCTTAAACAAGAGTGATAATGATATTCACATGGGATGTTTGTTTGGGATTTGCAAGAAATATCCACAAATTCTTTTATTGTTCAGGACACTCTCATGTAAAATGTTTTACATATATTCCATAAAAATCTTGTAAAACGTCCTGTGTATCAAACAAGGAAAACGGTATCCCGCTAACAAGTTTACAACTCATGTAAAACAATTACTATTAGAGAATAGTATTTCTGAGCAGGATATTTATTAATAATGGGTATTTTTATTTGTAATTCTTATTAAAAATTCATAACTCATAATGTTATTATGAGAAAATTTAATTTATAAGATTTTTATTTTTTATAAATTAAATCATATGATATCATCAATATAAAAGATGCTTACTTCTTACCCATTTTCTTTTAGGAAAAATGATACTCCTACCTATACATTCTATTGGTAAAGTATACCGATTCTGTTTTTTACTTTTAAGATTTGTGTTTTTTTATATTTTAGTATTGTGATTTTTTACTTTTTTGTATTTTCTAAAAAATTCATAAAAAAATTTTTTTAAAAAAAACTTACCCTATCGGTATAGACTATCGATGACTCTAGCACCACCCTTTCAAATAGACATTTTTATTAGGATGGTGCTAGAGCTGCCTATGGTCTGTACCAAATTGTAATTTTTTTTTCCATTCTTTTTAGGTATTTTTAAAAATAATACAAAAAATAAAAAATACAATACTAAAATATAATATAAAAAAAATCTTACCAAATAAAAGACAAAATCAATAAACTTTGTCGGTGGAAAATATCAGTGGTATCATAATCATTTCTATTTTTATCAATGATTGAGAGGAAAACACCTTAAAAAGCATCGATGGGCCTAATGCTTGAATTGACTAGTCATTTCTACGATAAAAACAGGCATCTATGCACAGCGTTGCTTCATGATTGGCCCATCTACTTCGGTTTGCGAGCAATCCTGTCAACCAACCTTTAGCGATCAATCGGGCTCTTACTCGCACAATCGTGGTTGAGGCAAAACTTTTGGTAAAGTTTGGCTAATAGGATATCGGTTATTCACTCAAAATTTAAATTCTATATTAGATTACTCATATTATTTTTTATTTATTTTTGTTTACTTTTTTAAATAATTTTTATTTTTTTCATAATTTACATAAACTCACGTGATAATATATATTATATTTCTATCTCACTTATTTCATTACGGTGGTATTATCCATCAACTTTTATTTATTTATTTCTTAATTTACATTTTTACTAGGTCTTTTTTTTTCTTAGAGACGAGGGCCACCTATCTATGAGTGACTCCCTCTCAGTTTTATTGAAAGAAATCTCCACTTATGGTAGAGGAATACCGTGAATACAAAAAAAAACATCCCACACCTTATTATAAAGAATCTAGACACATAACCAATCCTAAAAAACAAAACTAAAGAAACAGCTTATCAAGTTTTAATATGCGGTAAGCCCAACTTTTCTAACCTAAGCATACCCCTTAAGGTTTTTGGTAGCAAACTCCAATCTGTGTATCGCCGATCAATACCCACCTCCCCTTGTCGTGCAAGATGGTCTGCTAGACCATTACCTTCTCTAGGTGGATGTGTAACAGTGAAACAAAATCCTGATAACAAGATAAACAGCTCATCCCAGTAGTCCCATAAATATCGGTTCAGACACTTCCTAGCCGACAACCAATTAACCACTAGCATGGATTCACACTCAATTTCCAACTGTGTATGACCCAACTCCTTACACATGTGTACGCCAGATAATAGGGATCTCAACCCAGCCATGTTATTAGTTCCATGTCCAAAATATGATGAGAAAGCACCAATAAACTCTCCCTTGTGGTTCCGAATCACACCACCACCTCCACATGTTCCAGGATTTCCTCTACAACTGCCGTCTACATTAGTCTTGACCCACCCCTCAACAGGTTTACGCCAATAAATCAACCTTGCCCATAGACTCCTAATCCTGCATAGGGGAATTTCCAATGCCTGCAAGATAGAGATGTCTGTAGATGGAAGAGTTTTAGACAGCATGAGCAATCCTGACAACTTCCACAACCAAACTTTTACCGCTAGCCATACACTCTCAGCTGGCTCAAGACTTGCCTCCATCATGGCCTTACAACGCCTTGCCCATAGCATCCATGTGATAATGCATGGAATTAGATTGATAAGAACACCACGATGCAACGATTGTTTGGCGAACGAAAACCAGTGTATCACTGTCGCCCACCAAGAACGAGTTACTAAACAAGGCAAACCCAAAGCCATTTCCGCCCAGTCCTAGACCTTAGTAGCAACCTCCCCTGTAGCCAACACATGATCGAGGGATTCACTCCTGCCTCTCAAGCAGCAGTCACATCGTGAAACTAACGGGATTCCCAAGGATCGAATTCTGTCATATGTGGCTAGACCGTTAACCTTCGCTTTCCACATACATACAACAATTTTTTTTGGCAGAAAAGGGTGCGAAATCCACTCCATCCCAGGTTGTTGCACCCCTCTTACCCGAATGATGTCCAGCACCATTGCAGAAGAAAAATCACCATCATTGGCAGGTTACTAGATGATGGAGTCCCAACGCTCCTTCCCAGCTACTATATTTTGCATGATTTCTCTCTACTTATCAATGCCAACCAACTCCACAATACGTTCCTCATCCCATCTTCCATCCACCCACACATCCTTAATGCGCAATCCCTGTTGTTGTATCAAGTCAGTAGAATCAGAAAGATGTCCACTCGCAAGCCAGCGATCAAACCAAAAGGATGAACTGCCCTCTCTAACCCGAGTTTTAGTATTCTGGAGTACCACCGGAAGAACCTGCAATATTGATTTCCAAAACCTAGAATCTGTAGCCCTTGGCTCCGTAAGCATCAAATGACCATTTCTCATGTACTTCGCTCGGAAAAATTTAGTCCATAAATTATCAACAGTTAGCAATTGCCATGCGAACTTCATGTGCAAGGATCGTTGAACTTTCGAGAACTTACGGAGACCAAGACCCCCTTCCTTAAATGGCATACAAATTCTGTCCCAAGCACACTACTTCCTCCGAACTTTACCGTTAGTCTGCCCCCAGAAAATTGTCATGGGAATCTTTAGAACCGCCAATAGATGTGTGGCCATACTAGATAACACGTGTTTGATCAGCATGAGCCTACCACCTTGAGAGAGTAAACTCAATTTCCAGCCTGCAACCTTCCCTTTTATTTTTGAGACCAACGGCTCAATAATCCTAGCCGTGAGTCTACCTGAAACAAGAGGAACACTCAGGTAAATTACAAAAAAATTTCCTTCCATAAAACCTGTTAACCATCTCAAGCTCCTCCTACGAGCTCCTAATATCAGTTTTGAGAAAAAAATAGCAGATTTGTCCTTGTTAATCATCTTACCAGATCTTTTTGCATATGAATAAAAAATATTCATAAGCCGACGCAATGATCTTTTCTCCCCATTTGCAAGCACCAACAAATCATCCGCATAAAATAAATGAGAAACTAGGGGAGCCCCCCTAGGATGTGAGAAACAGCCAATATATCCCTTCTCAAACTGCTTCCGAAGCATACGGGTCAAGACTTCTTGCATGATAATGAATAAATATGGAGAGAGAGGGTCACCTTGGTGAAGACCTCATGATGGCTTAAAGAAACCTTTATAAGTCCTATTCATGATAATGGAAAACCATGGAGACTGCACACATTCCTTCACCAAGCTACAAAAATGAGAAGCAAAACCAAAACCCTGCATTACCCGAAGGAGAAAAGACCACTCAACCATGTCATAAGCTTTGGCCATGTCGATCTTTATCATAAGATTTCCACCTTGCACTCTCTTATTCAAGGAAAGAGCCATCTCCCATGCCAATGTAATATTATCGAATATGCTCCGTCCTGGTATAAAAGCCCCCTGTTCATGAGAAATTAATTGAGGCAAAAGGCATGTCATCCGTTGAACCAATACTTAAGAAAAAATTTTATAAGCAACTGAGCATAGACTGATTGGCCGAAACTTATCAAAATTTTTTTGCTCCTCCACCAATCAAGACAATATACGATGAGGAGTAAAACCGTGGTAGTGGAGAACCCATAAAAAAATCTTTTGCCGCAGCCTCACGTCATCTTTAACAATCTCCCAGCAAGCAAGATAAAATGCGGAACCAAAACCATCCAGCCCTTGAGAGCTGTCTTTGGGAATTGAACATAAAGCCGAGAACACCTCCTCCATCGAAGGGACTTGGCAAATGATAGAATTCGCTTCATCAGAGATACTAGTCTTTATAAGCGAGGACAAATCCAGCTCTTCTACAAGATTCGGCTATGAAAGAAAAGACTAAAAAAATTCAATTGCACCATTCCAAAAGCATGTTTATTCCATGCCCATAGAATCACCTTTGTCTTCTTAAGCTTCTCCGCTAGACATAAAAGACCTGTAGAGTGCACAGGTTCTATCCAAACTTTCTCAATGCACTGCAAGAAGCTTGCATGTGTACACCACATATTCTAAAAGCGAAATGGTGACGGGCCATAACGTTCCTCTGTTCACTGAAACCAAATGAGTAAGGGGTAATGTTCCGATGTCTTCCGTCCCAGGTCTTCCAGGAATGCACTAGGATATAAAGATGCCAATAAAGGATTAATTAGGACTCAATCAAGATGCACCTAGCTACGCGAAACACCAGCATGACCATTGCACCAAGAGAGGCAATTCCCCACAGCATGCAAATCCATGAGTCCGAATGTATCAATACATCCATTAAACTCCTCCATGGAAATTAGTGGTCTGGGACCACCTCCAATCCACTCTCCAGCATTATGGATCGCATTAAAATCTCCAGCTACAAGCCATGGTGTAGCGAGATTCTTGAAAACCTCTAAGCTTGACCATAACTCCCGACGTTCAGCATGGGTACACTTCGCATACACAAAAGTGATTAAGATGGACTCCTAACCCCTTTTCAACCAGCCAGTGATCATTTGGGTCGACATGCCCAATACTTCAAACTCATAACACTCACGCTAAAGAATCCATAGTTTGCCATTTGCAACCATATTGCTACAATATTTTGGTAAACCCAATGAGAGAGCTAGGCGTTGCAGTCTACTATCCTTATGAAACAGCTCAGAAATCCCCACAATTGCCTCGCTAAACTTCCTCACCAAACTCCGTAATCTGTTCCTGGAAGTGTCTAAACCCCACACATTCCATACCAAAAGGTTTTCAAACAATTAGTTTTGAGTTGCAGGCCGCAACCCTTTGTGAGTGACAAACAACGGTTTTTCCTTTATCCCTTCCTGGAGGTTGTTGTATTCCTGGATCAAAATCATATGATTTATCCTTTAAAAAAGGTTGAAAATAGTCCCTCTCCTCACCTTCAGATAGAAAATCCAAAACATGCACAGCTTTAGAAGAACATTTGACCCTTCAAGGCCCCCTGCACTCCATTTCAAATAGAGCAGTCATTATATCCATTTGGTCACCTTTTAACCCACATATACTTTCAACCCCCAAACTCAAAACCTCCTCCTGATTGCATAACGACCAATCAGGTTGCAGTTCCATCCTCTAATCATCAACTTGCTCCTCATTCTATGGAGAAAATGTAATCACAGCCTCTGTTACTACCTACACTTCAAAATTTGGTCCCACCAAATCAGCATTCTGGACTTCCACCTCCTCAACCATAACACCATTCCTATTAGTTATACTACAATCCCCCTTGATCCCACCTTTCCCATCTCAATCAGGTTCCACCTCTATTGATTCATCTAAACATCTAGTCAACATGTTTGATACCTTGTTTGTCTCTCTAGCATAGCAAATATTGTTATGCTCTTTGGTGTGTCCTATATATGTCAGAAGAGACATTAATGACTAAACACTTTGATGCTTTAATAATCATGATTAGTGGCCCTCTCCTCCTCTCTGTCATTAATTACAGTCATGTTCATGTTGCTGTCTCTCCTCCTCTCTATGTTCCTCTTTTTAATACAAAGATAATTTTGGTTGTTAGCCTCGTTCTGGGATTAGTGCATATCCATTATGCTATGATAATTTGGATTTCTGCTGCTTCTTGAATATCATATCCAATATTACTAGTAACAATTGTTGTTACTATGGGGAAAGGGTAGTGTTGGTGTTCTCATTGTGTGGTTGATTTTAAAAATTAATCATCTTCCCAAAACTTCCTGATCGATTTCTCTATTTTCACTAATTTCAACACAACAAAAACTGAAACTTTATATAACCCAGTCCTCTGCTATAAAGGTATATCTGAGTGAGATTTGTAATTTTCATGATGATTAATTCATAAGGATCCAAGAGCACTTATAATATGAAAACTGGAGTAGTTCTTGGATCAGTACAATTTATCACTGACTAATCCAACACCATGGCATCTAATAAATCAGTCATTTCTATCTTTAAAAAGCTATACATAAAGTCACTTATTTTTATGGAGTTAAGTGCAGTGGATTAGACCATGAACACTATAGGGGATTTGCCATTGTAAAAATAATGGACAAAGCACTAATTATATGTCATCTTTTGTTTTTATTGGTTTTGAACAGCAGGATGGATATATGTTTAATAAACAAATGAGATGCTCATTATTCCTTAAAGGGAAATTATATTGACATTTAATTGTTCAAATCAATATCAATGTAATATTGATATGCTCATTTTTTTTAATTAATTTGTAGGAGAGTATATTAGTTTGTAGTGCAAATGCATGCATATGGACCACTTAGGTGGCCTGCTTTTGGAGGCAGACTTGAAGGCTACAATAACATTATTTCATGTATCCTATTGAATGCATTTTTTTTTTAAATTTTGTTAAAGGCCATTTCCGGAGATTTCCAACCGCCGGAATAATTTTTTAATACTGAAACACTATTTGCGGCGATACAACGTCGCTAGAAATAATTACTTAGAGCGATATGCATCGCTGCAAATACTTATTTTCAACAGAGAATATCGCCACACCATTTACTTGCAGCGAAATAGATCGTCACAAAAACTCATCGTGGCAAACCTTAACCATGGTTTAACTGTGATTTTGCAGCGAAATATGTGCTATTTGCGGCGATTATTTTTCGCCGCAAATCATCTTTTCCAACGTCTATTTCTGCAATCGTGGGGATTTTTAGCGACGTTTGTATTTACTATTTGCAGCGATTTTGTTGCGCCTAAAATACATTTATTTTCAGTGATTTGTTGTAAATCGCTGGTAAAAAGCATCAGCATCCGCTTTTTGGCATCCAACGTGCAGCGACTCAAAAAACACTGCAAAAAGGTTTTTGCAACGATTTTCATGCTTTTTGCAGTGAATTTCTAGCGCCACTAAAAGCCTTTTTCCTTGTAGTGTGAATACAAAAGGAAGGGTGGTACCGTAATTCCATCTCCTCATCCCCTATACATATTTCCCTCACCATGCTTCCCAATCTATTTAAAATAACCGTATAACTCTCCAACATCAACCGTCAAACTCAATACAAAAGGAACGGTGGTACCGTTTGAACTTTAAACGTGAAGAGGCAACTGAATAAACTGGCAAGTGGTTTTCTGCATTTCAAAAAACAACCGAAGATGCGTTTTTCTTTCACTCTTTCTTTAGAAAATTGCTTTTATTTCTTTCACTTTTTTCTTCACTCTCTCTCTTTGAAATAAAGTGAGGCCAAGCTACAGTACTTTATGCATTCAACTATTTTTCGGGTGTGGAGGTGCTGAAGTTCAAAGGAAAATTAAACAAGTGACTCTAACTATCTTTTGTGTGTTTATGGTATATATAGTCTATCTATGCATTACATGTTTGTTCATAGTTCAAATAAATGAAGTAACTGATACCATAAATGAATCATAAAACTTAAAGGCATCAAACTTAAAGATTCATAAATCTTAAAGTCCCAATGATTGTAGATATATGATGTGCAGACTCGAATAAAATTTTCTTTTCTAGGTACATTTTTTCTTCCTTTAGATTGTTTTCCACACAGTCACAGGTCCCACACAAAATATATCAGAAGAGCATCTACAAGAATAGATGATGTTTTGGTTGTTTGAAAGAAGTCTCAAATGCATGACATGCCTCATAATCACCAAAATGACCCTTTTGAGATATGATGATATCTTACTAATAATATCTTGAAAGAGACAAAACATAACCTCTTAAGAAACTAAAGAACATATAACTTGCCAAGTAAGAAACTAAATATAAAATGACCATGCAAACTTCTCTGATATCCATCCGGTTATTACCTCACCGATTTGTATGAGTACTGCATGGGCTGGACATGGGCTGAAGAGCAAATACGATCATGGGCCCTATTTGATTAGGAAGTAAGTCTTATTAATGAATAGATCTAACTACATAGGGTCAATACATTATATACATTTTTTTATTTGATAAATAAACAATTTTATTGATCAAAGAATTTCAAGGCCAATTACAAAAATAGTCAATACTGTAAAGGACGTGTCTCACTTCCAATCTGAACCGCTACCTGTAAGGGTCAAAACAGAGTCGGCCTGGGTACACTCCGATACTTAAGTCAGTTTAGAGTTTTGAAATGATTTTGAATCAAAGAAGAAAGAATCAAGCCCCCCCCCAGTTATGGAGGGTTACCTGGTATATATAGGATTCTGTCATCACGTTTAGCTGATTCAGAATCTTTTGGTGTGGATCCGAGTTTTAGGAATGCACTATGTGGTTGAAATGGTCATGTACTTGCATGGGATCCCTACTATCTCATAAGCGGTTTACATGCATATCTTTGACTTGGTCGGACTCTTGATACTTCGGTTTCTTATGCTTAGCCAAGGGCCCTTCTTGTTGGGCTCTTTTTATATTGGACCTGTTTATTCAGTATGGGCTTCCTCGATATTATAAGCCCTCCAGCTACCCCGCTAATTCTCTTCACTTTATGGCATAGAGAATTATATGTCTGCCTATGTTATCTCCTTAGAAGTATTCTGTGATTTTTACTATGGGCCCTTGATACTAGGCTTATGTGACGCTCTTGGTGTGTAAGGTGGCTATTGTTTGTTTGGCCTAGGCCCATTTCGTGCACGTTTGGTGTTCCAACCGACCTTTCAAGTTCTTGCACCGTTACCCTCTCTCTTTCTTCCTTTCTTTTTTCTTTCTTGCTGCTGTGGCGAGAGGGGAGAAGGTTTCCGTGTGACGGTTACTTCTACCTCTAGTGTCAGATCACGATGTTTAGACTGTTGGCATTCTGTGCTTGCTTTTCTTTAAATACCCCCTCTCTTATTTCTTTTATTTCCTTCTTCGTTTACCCTTCTCTACGTTTTTCTGTTTGTGCTTCCTTTCTTGTTCTTGCTACTCCTCCTGCTTCACTTTCTTTGCTTTCTTGCTCATTCTCTCCTCTAACTTCAATGGCTGACCAGGGCAGTTCTCCCCACCCTCATTTCTTTGTTCCGAAAGGCACAGTCTTTGAAGGCCGTAGATGACGTTCTATGTACCGGGAGAGAAATCTTCCTGGACTTCAAGAAGAGTTCAGCATTCTTGAGAGTGCCAATATAACAATTCCCTCACGAGGATGTTGTGATGACGAGGGCTACGCAGGCAGGACTGCGTTGTTTGTCGCCATGTTTTCTCATGGTTTGAAACTCCCCTTCTACCATCCTCTTCGTGATATTTTGGACCTACTTGAACTGGCGCCCACCCAACTCCATCCCCACTCTTACAGGACCTATCTTTGCGCTTGTATCGTTTGTCGCATGGTCCTAGAACCCCTTGAAGCTGTTTATCCCAACCTAATAGCTCGGAAATTTTTATCCTTATACCACATTCGGTCTAATAAGGGCAACGTTGCTAGCTTACTTAAGAAGGATAGAACACCTGCTCTGGCTCGTCTTGAGAGCCGCCATTCCAATGCTAAAGCTTGGAATACGAAATTTTTCTTTATTGCTAGCACGGGTTGGGATTTTCCTGCCGGGGAGGCCCGTACTCGAGATTTTCTCGTTAGGGCAATCTGGCGCCCTGTTCCTGAAGACAAGGTCGTGTGGGCAACCATGCCGCCTCTATTGAGTTGAGAGTGGTCCCAAATTGAGATTGTTCGTTCCTAGGCTGCGGCCCATGAGGAAGAAGTGTGGTCCGACCTCATATTGACGCCTGACAACATCGACCATTTCTTGGTGACTCCCAACCGTTCCCAGGCTCAATGGCATAAATTCATGATTTCGGAATTGATCCCCTCTTCCATCAAGAAACCTTCTATGAAGACCAAACCTTCTGCTGGGCATGAGGAAGATAGCCCGTCCCGAGTAAGAAGGGGCTAAAAAGATAAAGAAAAAGTTCGAGAAGAAGGGTGGCAAGGAGAGGAGATAGATAAGGAGTAAAAAAAAGAACGATGGTGCGAGCCAAAAAAGGGCTTGTCCTGAAAGCTCCCTTTCTTCGTCACCTCTACGAAAGAAAGCCACAGCGGCTTTGGAGGGCACCCAGACACAATCGCCCATTCAGCAGCAGGTGGAAACTGCTGTGCGTTCTGGAGACGTCCAGGCTCAAAGACCCTCCCCGCCAAGTATTGCCGCACTTACATTAGCCCGCAACTCTTCTGCGAAGCCGCGGTCTCTCAGCCTGCTAGATGCCAAGAGTCTAGCTAGCATGACCCTCTTTGACCTGGCCGACACTTTTCTTGCCAATCCCCTCTCACCGGCGCATCTACTATCAGCCACTCCCATTTCTAAGTTCCCCGTAGTGAAAGGTTAGGTGAGGGGGGCGAATTGGATGCCGAAGTAGCAGCCGCCCTAAACCTTGATGGCCTTTCGAGTCCAAGGGTTTGCAAGGACTTGGACACTCGAGTGGCAGAACAGACTGGTGATGTTGAGCTTACACCTCTCTGCCAGGAAGCTACTTGTGCCGAGACGGCAGTTGCCCAAATGCCTCCTGAGACCCCACCCGGCCACAATGTCTGGGGGAAGTACCCGTGTGCCTGCTGGGAGTGGCAAGGGACCTTCTATCCCTTCACATTGTTCCCTATCCCTTGGGGAGGGGATTGACTCTTTCCCTGAAATGGAAGAGGGCAACACTTTACAGGAAGTTGCCCCCAGTCGAAGATGATCCTGCTTTCCCTCAGCCTCCCCTACCAGTTATTTGTCTTGAGAGCTCGCCTGAGGATGGGGAGGATTTAGGACTTGCGTTGGTCCCTTTGATGGGATCTGGTAGTGCGGCTAGTGGTGAGGCCTCTTCTTCCTTGGCCAACACCCAAACTGAGGCTGTCACTCAGATGACCAAACATTTAAAAGACTAGTTTTCAAAGGTACTACTTAGCATGTTTTACTTTTTCCTCTTTTTAGTTCGAGTAGTTTTTACCTGGGCGATCTGTCTTTTCTTTGCAGGGGATCAATGACTTGGCGGCATGGATTGTGGCAGACTATGCTCACCTAGAAGAAGAAGTATTCAAGCGGCGGAAGATGTGTGAAGCCGCAGAGCTTTATGCCAGGGAATGGCAGGCGGACAAGGCTAAGCTGGACGCCCTGTCAGAAAGGGTGAAGGAGCTTGAAGTCCAGTTTAAACAGTCTAAGGGGCATTCCCACTCACTCCAAGGTGATTTGGAGATTCATGAAGACGAACTTCGCCAACTTCGTGAATCAATACGCCTCTATCAAGTGGAAAAAGACCGTGATGCTCATGCTCTGCAATTTCTCTGATCCGAGAGGGACTTGGCAAGGACCCAACTCTCTGAAGTTCAGCAAAAGTTTGAGGCTAATGTGCACGCCCTCAAGTCTAAACTTTTGGCCCTTACCCAGGATCGTGATTTAGCGTGTCAAGAGCTAAATTGTTCGCAATGGCAAGTTCAGGAGCTATCTCAACAGTTGGCGGTTGCAATAGAGAAGGCTCGCCTCGCTACCCTAGATCTTTCTGTGATGCAGGGGGAACTGCGTAAACTTGAAGAGTGCCACGACAAGTATAGAGAAAGTCACGCAGGTGTGGACGAAGAGGTTAGGAAGGCTATGCTACAAATGGAGGCTTGGGACCAACGTATGTCCAGAAAGAAAAAAGACCTTGCCGAGGCCCAAGTTGAGGTTCAACGCCTGCGTAATCAGCTGGCCTGTGTGCCTGATACCAAAAACTATGCTTTCGGTTTTGGCTATGGTGCTGGCATCTTAAGGCTACGATCCCTCCTCTTGACTAATCCCTCCACGGACCTTGTGAATTTGGATCGGGAGTTATTTGTGCTTGAGGAGAACAGCCATTGGTGAGTTGACAGATTCGGCCGGAAAGAGATGCCTGATGCCTTCATAGGGACTCCTTCTCTGCCACCACCTGACGAAGCTTCATAACCCTTCTGCCTCTTTCATGTAAATGTACTATTTTTTTGTTTTCATTTTTTCTCTGATGTACATCTTTTTTCTTGATATTGGATCAAGACTTATGATGTAATGCATTTATAAAATACTTTCCCTTCATACTGAATTTTGCAATTACATTAGAATCGCTTTTGTTTTCGCTTTTGTCTGTTTGGAAATTTCTTCGTCGGGTCCCTCTTTAATTAGCACCATAGTCGCTAGCTTTTACCTCTGGCATTTAAGGGTCGACGTGGTCTAAGGACCTGCGCGTCCTTTTATACTTGGCACCACAAGCTGTTATGGCTTGTATTTGGTGTTTAAGGATTGGCGTGGTCTGAGGACCTACACGCCCTTTTATACTTGGCACCACAAGCTGCTATGGCTTGTATTTGGTGTTTAAGGGTCGGCGTGGTCTGAGGACCTACGCGCCCTTTTAGACTTGGCACCACAAGCTGCTATGGCTTGTATTTGGTGTTTAAGGGTCGGCGTGGTCTAAGGACCTATGCGCCCTGTTATACTTGACACCACAAGCTACTATGGCTTGTATTTGGTATTTAAGGGTCGGCGTGGTCTGAGGACCTACGCACCCTTTTATACTTGGCCCCACAAGCTGTTATGGCTTGTATTTGGTGTTTAAGGGTCGGCGTGGTCTGAGAACCTATACGCCCTTTTATACGTGGCATCACAAGCTGCTATGACTTGTGTTTTGTGTTTAAGGGTCGGCGTGGTCTGAGGACCTATGTGCCCTTTTATACGTGGCACCACAAGCTGCTATGGCTTGTATTTTGTGTTTAAGGGTCGGCGTGGTCTGAGGGCCTACGCGCCCTTTTATACTTGGCACCACAAGCTGCTATGGCTTGTATTTGGTGTTTAAGGGGTGGCGTGGTCTGAGTACCTACGCGCCCTTTTATACTTGGCACCACAAGCTGATATGGCTTGTATTTAGTGTTTAAGGGTCGGCGTGGTCTGAAGACCTACGCGCCCTTTTATACGTGGCACCACAAGCTGTTATGGCTTGTATTTGGTGTTTAAGGGTCGGCATGGTCTGAGGACCTACGCGCCCTTTTATACGTGGCACCACAAGCTGCTATGGCTTGTATTTGGTGTTTAAGGGTCGACGTGGTCTGAGGACTTACGCGCTCTTTTATACGTGGTACCACAAACTACTTTGGCTTCATTTGGTGTTTAAGGGTCGGCATGGTCTGAGGACCTACGCGCCTTTTTATACATGGCACCACAAGCTACTATAGCTTGTATTTGGTGTTTAAGGGTCGGCGTGGTCTGAAGACATACGCACCCTTTTATACTTGGCATCACAAGCTGCTATGGCTTATATAATTATATTTGGTGTTTAAGGATCGGCGTGGTCTGAGGACCTACACGCCCTTTTATACATGGTACTACAAGCTGCTATGGCTTGTATTTGGTGTTTAAGTGTCGGCGTGGTCTGAGCACCTATGCGCCCTTTTATGCTTGGCACCATAAGCTGCTATGGCTTGTATTTGGTGTTTAAGGGTTGGCGTGGTCTAAGGACCTACGCACCCTTTTATACTTGGCACCACAAGCTACTATGGCTTGTATTTGGTGTTTAAGGGTCTACATGGTCTGAGGACCTACGCGCCCTTTTATACATGGCACCACAAGCTGCTATAACTTATATTTGGTGTTTAAGGGTCAACTTGGTCTAAGAACCTCTGTGCCCTTTTATACTTGCTTGGTGTGATACTTTCCTTCTCCTGAGGGCTTATAAAAAAGAGACACAATAAATTATGACTAACAATAGGCCAATCGAAATATCCTTGTATTGACGAGCATAGATGCAATAATTCAAATATAGAAAACATGGATTCTAACACAAATAAAATACTGCTAATCTATTGATAGAATTTCTTCAAGTGCTCTGCATTCCATGGGTGTGGTAGTTCCTTTCCCTGGCTGTCCTTTAGTCGGTATGACCCCGGCCTTTTGTTGGCTATTACTAGGTAGGGTCCTTCCCATCGTGGTCCCATCTTTCCTTCATCCAGTGTGGTTACCCCGTATCTCCTTAAAACCAGATCCCTTAATTTGAAAGTCCTGGGTCTTACTCTTTTGTTAAAATACTGCTTGGCTTTGGTCTTTTCTTGTGCCATCCTTGTTTCCGCCATTTCCCTTTCTTCTTTTATCAGGTCGAGATATTCTTCTATTTTCTGATTGTTCTGGGTGGTCGAGAAATAGGTCGTTCTGTAAGTAGGAAGCCCTATATCGACTGAGGCTACCGCTTCACATCCATACGCCAGTGTGAATGGGGATTCCCCTGTTGGAGTTTTTGCGATGTCCTGTACGCCCAGAGTACGCCGGGCAACTCTTCTGCCCATTCTCCCTTTTTCTCTGTGACTTTCTTCTTTAGGATCGAGAGTAATGCTTTATTTATAGCTTCTTCTTGTCCGTTTGCCTGGGGGTGGCCTGGTAAGGAGTACTTTACTTTGATCTTCAACTCCATACACCATTCTCTGAAATGGTCTGAGTCAAACTGATGCCCGTTGTCTGTTACTATACCTTGAGGGATCCCGAACCTACAAATAATGCTTTTCCATAGGAACTTCGTCACGGTCTTGCTTGTTATGGACGCCAGCGGCTCTGCTTCGGCCAATTTAGTGAAGTAGTCTACGGCTACAACCATTAACTTCACCCCGCCTCTTCCTGGTGGAAAGGACCCAACTAGGTCTACGCCCCACTGAGCAAAGGGCCAGGGCACGGTCATGGACGTTAACCCTTCTGGAGGGGCGTGTTGTATTGGTGCATGCGCCTGACATTCCGCGCACTTCCTACTGAATGCTTGAGCATCCCTCAATGCGTTGGGCCAGTAGTATCCCGCCCTCATCGCCTTCCTTACCAAAGTCTTTCCACATGAATGGTTTCCGCATATTCCTTCATGTATTTCTGCCAGGACATATTGAGTTTCTTGTGTGGAAATGCACCGCAGTAATGGGGCGAAGAAACCTTTTTTTATAAAGGACCCTGTCAATGAGTAGGAACCTAGCCGCCTTCCTCCTTACTCTTCTCGCCTCTTCCTTCATCTCTGGGAGCTTTCTTTCATCCAGATATCTAACCACTTTGTTTGCCCATTCAGGGATGCTGGTACTCAAAATGCCTACCTCTATCCCAATGGCTGGGATTTCAATGACTCTATATTCCACTTGCCATGGAAGAGGTGCTTCGTCTATCCCTGATGCCGCCCTTGCCAATCTATTAGCCACTTTGTTTTCAGCCCTCGGGATCTGAGTTATGCTAAAATACGAGAGGTGATCTCATGCTTTCCACACACGCTCTAAATACTTCTTCAATTTTTCCCCTTTCGTTGCATACAAGCCTAGAACTTGATTTACAACTACTTGAGAATCCGACTTGACTTCTACCTCGGTTGCCTCCATCTTGGCGGTGATGGAAAGTCCTACTATAAGTGCTTCATATTCCACTTCGTTGTTCGTTACCAAAAACCAATGTCGCCATATAATACTGCCCTTGGCCATTGGGGTTTATCAGGTGTATCCCCAGATCCCACCCGCTTTGCAGGACGAGCCATCAACAAAGAGTACCCATGGTTTTCCCTTTGGGACCACTATGTCTTCCTGAGGGAAACCTAAGAATTTCACTATAAAATCTACCAGTGCCTGTCCTTTGACCGCCCTTCTTGGCTCGAACTCTAGATCGAATTCACTTAGTTCTATCGACCACCCAATTAATCTTCCTGAAATGTCTGGTTTCTTCAAGGTCTTTGCTAGTGGGGCCTCCGTAAGTATTCTTATGGTGTGGGCTTGGAAATATGGGCGGAGTTTCCTAGCCGCCGTTATCAGGGCAAAGGCTAGTAACTCGACCTTTGGGTAACTTATCTCTGCCCCCTTGAGGGCTCGACTAGTGTAATACACTGGATGCTAAATTGTTCCTTCCTTTTTTATTAGGACGGCGGAGAAACTGCTAGGTAGGCGTAAAGCACGTCGCCTTTCTATGGTTGTCTCAAAAGTGGCAGACTGGCCAAATATTGTTTCAATTTTTCGAATGCCTCGTTGCATTCTTCATTCCAGAGGTGCGCCTTCCGCAGCACCTGGAAGAAAGGGAGTCATTTGTCTATTAATCTAGCGATGAACCTCCCTAGGGCGGCTATCCTGCCTGCCAACTGTTGGGTTTCGTTCAGGTTTTTGGGCGGCTTCATGTTGAGTATGACAGCTATCTTTTTTAGGGAGGTCTCAATCCCTTTTTCAGATACAATGTAACCCAAAAACCTCCCTGACTCCACCCCGAAAGCACACTTCGCAGGGTTCAGTCTCATTCTATATTGGCGCAGAATTTTGAAGGCTGTCCTCAAATCGCCTAGATGTTGGGTGGGCTCTTTGCTTTTTACTAAGAGGTCGTCTACGTAGACTTCCATGGATTTGCCAATCTGCTCCTTAAACATCCGATTCACCAGCCTTTGATATGTTGCTCCTGCATTTTTCAAACAAAATGGCATAACTTGATAGTAGTACAACCCTCGGTCTGTTATGAATGAGGTTTTTTCTTCGTCAGTCTGGTACATCTGTATTTGGTAATAACCTGAGTAGGCGTCCATGAAATTTAACATACAGTGTCCTGTTGTTGCATCCACAATTACGTCAATGCGTGGTAGGGGGAAACTGTCTTTGGGGCATGCTTTGTTTAGATCAATAAAGTCCATGCACATTCTCCATTTTCTATTCCTTTTTTTTACCATGACCACATTTGACAACCATTCTGGGTAGTGAGATTCTTTGATGAATCCGGCGGCGAACAGCTTTTCTACTTCTTCCTTAATGGCGGCATACTTTTCTGCACTGAATGACCTTCTTTTCTAGCGTACGGCTTTGTCTATGCCCGAAATTTCTTTGTGGCTCCATGCGAAGACATCCCTATACTCGACCAACAATTGCTTCAATGCCTCTCTTTCTGCCAGTGGCACATTAGTCCCAATGCATGTTGTCGACCCAGGGCGGTCGGGGTGTAATGCTATGAGCTCTAACTACTCATTGACCTCAGCGTGCTACTGGCTCTATTTGTCCTGGACTTCCACATCCTCTAATAGGGTTGCTGTCAGTGAGGGAGGAAAATGAGGGGTCAGTTCCTTGTCCAGTTCTGCTACTGTGCACACCTGCTCACAACCTTTTCTCAGCTCCTGCACATAACACTCCCGTGCTAAAGCATGTTCTTCTTGTGACTCCCCTACCCCATTATCGATTGGGAACTTCATCTTAAGGTGGTATGTCGATGTTACTACCCGAAGTTGGTTAAGTGTTGGCCTCCCAAGTATAGCATTGTAAGAAGAGGGCGCTTTTACCACCAAGAACTCGGTCATGGTTGTAGCTGTCTGTGCCCCAGACCCGGTGATCACTGGGAGGGTGATAGTTCCTACGGGTAGGATGGTGTCTCCGAAAAAGCCTTTCAACAGTGTTGGGGAAGGTCTCAGTTTGCTGACATCGATTCTCATTTTTATAAATGCTTCCCATAATAGTATATCAGCCGAACTTCCATTGTCAATCAGTACCCGCCTGGTGGTGTAATTGGCTATCACGAGAGTGATTACCAATGCATCGTCATGCGGGTATAATATCCCTTCTCGATCTGACTCCCCAAAAGAAATTACCATTATGTCAGCATCTAGCCTTGGTTGCTTGGTAGCTCTATCCACCACATAGATTTCTTCGTATCTGGCCTTTCGTGCGTATGCCTTTCGACTAGATGTGGACAAGCCGCCTCCTGCAAATCCTCCTGGGATGGTTCAAATTTTGCTATGGGCGGCCTATTCCTTTCGCCCCTGGGGGGATCCCTATTCCCATCATTTTGGCGGCTAGGAACTCTATGCTGTCGCTCAGGACTCCTACTTCTTCTAGTTTCCCGCCTGGCTTCCTGGCGCCTTCTTGGCTTTGAACGTTTTACTATCATTCGTTCCAATTCGCTGGTTCTGGCCATTTCTGCTACTCTCTTTTTCATGGTCGTGCAGTCTTCGGTCCAGTGGGACCCAATTTGATGGTATTTGCAATATTGTCCACTCGTATTGCGGCGTTCTTCTCTTTCCTTTTTGTCTTCCCATACATTTAAGTTATTACGTATAAGCCTAGGGTTGTAATCCAGAATTTTCTCTTGCTGCCTTTCTTGTCGACTAGTACTAATTTTTCTATCAGTCTGTCTGCCCCTCTTTTCAGGCCTGTTGTTCTCCTTCCTTGTGTTGACCAAAGCCTGCAATGTATCCTCAGAATTGACAAAGTCATCCACTTTGTCCTTGAAGTCCCTGAGAGTTGATGGAGTCTTTCTGGCGAGCTCCGCCATAAAAGGGCTCTAGGGCCATATCTCGCCCAGGAGGGCGGCCAGAGTGATCTTCTCATCCTAGTTGTCCGTCGTCAAATGCTCTTTGTTGAAATGGATGAGGTAGGTCTTCAGGTTTTAATAGATAGGCGACTGGGCGCCTATGCCTTCTGCTGGGCATGAATTGTGTCAAGAACTGTTTAGCCAATTCTTCAAAACTGTCGATTGATGTTGGCTGGAGAGTTCTAAACCATCCTCTTGCCGTCCCTTTCAAAGTTAAAAGAAAAACCCGGCATGCTATCTCGCAGGGAAAGCCGTGGAGTGTTATATGGGTATTAAAGTTCTCCAGATGATCCACCGGGTCTTCGGATTCATCGTACAGGTCTATCTGGGACACTTTGAATTTTGGTGGGAGAGGCACAACCATAATTCGTTCACTATATGGCAGATCTGTTTTGCCAAGCAGGCATTCAACCAAGGAAGATTCTCCTATCTTCTTTGTCATCTCTTCATATTTTTCTGCTAGTTCCTTCAATTCATCATGCATCTTCTCCTTCTCCGTTCGTCCAAGGTTCGACTCCATATTGGATGGTTCTACTCCCTCCCCTTGTTCACTATGGGCGGGTACAGCAGTGTTGCTAGATTCAGCATTCTTTCGCCGTAGGTCGTCATTCTTCTTTTGCAAGGCCTCCACTACCTCCAAGGCTTGCTTCAACTTTTCCTCGGCTGCTGCCAGTCATGCTTCTGTAGACGGATCAATTATTTGGTTCGCTATTGAACGGGTTACAGTCGGCATGTGAGAACCACGTAAAAAAAATAAAACATGAATCCCACAGACGGCGCCAATATAAAGGACGTATCTCACTTCCAATCTGAACCGCTACCTGCAAGGGTAAAAAAAAAGTGGGCCTGGTTGGCCTGGGCACACTCCAATGCTTAAGTCAATTTAGAGTTTTGAAATGATTTTGAATCAAAGAAGAAAGAGTCAAGCCTCCCTAGTTATGGAGGGTTACCTAGTATATATAGGATTCTGTCATCACGTTTAGCTGATTCAGAATCTTTTTGTGTGGATCCGAGTTTTAGGGATGCACTATGTGGTTGAAATGGTCATTTACCTGCATGGGATCCCTACTCTCTCGTAAACGGTTACATGCATATCTTTGATTTGGTCGAACTCTTGATACTTCAGTTTCTTATTCTTGGCCAAGGGCCTTTCTTGTTGGGTTCCTTTTATATTGGGTCTGTTTATTCAGAATGAGCTTCCTCGATATTATAAGCCCTCCAAATACAGTAGATACATTTAATTAGAAAGAGCAAAAGTTTTTTACAAGTCTTGAAAGCTAAAGTTGGAAGACCATATGTAAAATTTACAAGTCTTATATCTAGGGGCCAAATCATATATAAGATTTCGTATAGAATAAAAAGTATAACATAACTCAAAACTATTCATGAAAAAATATTTGGTCAGCTACTTGCATAATCAACTTCAATTGGTCCTCGATATATTAATGAGTAGATCTAAGTACGCATGATGTCTACATAATAATATATCATCTTAACACAAGTAGCTCTAAGTAGTTATTAAAAAAAATTGAAAGAAAGAAAGAATACCAAGTAATATATTAAATGATAATGAAGTAATTATAAATGAAATTTTCTTATGTACTATATATGTTAAAATGTGATTAATAATAATAGCCAATAGTTTTATTTACTGCTAGGAGATGAGCTCAGTTTTTTCTATTCAGTTTATTTGTGATTTGATAAATTTTCTTATATTAAGTTCAATAGATGATCTTTATCTGATGTATTTATGTTCACTTCTAATCTTTAGTTAATTTGTTCTTTATCTCATATCATTTGTTTCATGGTGATTGTTCTGATCAATGTTTTGAATACTGTTTCAGTCGAGGCATTGAAACGAAATATTTCAGTACTAGTACCGTTTTGAAATAGTTGATATATTAATAAATTATATATATATAAATTATATTCTAAAATAATATTATATATATAAATGTATATAAATCATAAATAGTCTAGTCTGAATTAAGGGGGTCTAAAAATGAGCTTGTAGTTTAAAGAAATAAAAAAATAAAAAATAAATGCCGAAATATGTATATAGGCCGAAATCCGATATATCGGCCGGTACAGGCCGATACGGCCGAAATTTTAGCCAGTACGAAACACTACACTTGTCTGTACCGGCTACTCGACCGGTACGGCATATTTCGATCGTACCGGCAGGTATGAAACAAAATTAAAAACACTGGTTCTGATATATTTATTTGTGATTTAATTAATTTGCTTATATTAAGTTAAGCTATTGATATTTATCTGATGCATTTATGTTCATTTTTGAGTTTGTGACAATTTCAACTCTTCAGAAAAATTAAAAATGGAAAATGCTAGACTAGCATGTAGTAGAAAACGAATGATTATTAATAATAAAATGAATGGAGCAAGAATGCATCATGATGATGAACAAAGTAGTGACAGTATAAATAATCACATAGTTGTGCGACATAGAAGAGGAATGACAATGGATGATATAGGAAGTGAAGCAATGATGTGTGTTGATGATGAAAGAAGCAAAGATAGTACAATTGCCGAACCACCAAGTAAATGACTCAATTACATAATTGATGTATAATAACACATTTTTTTATAATAGGATTAATAGTAATAATGCTTTTTGGTTTTTTCTCCCCGTTCTAGGAAAATACACAGAATCTTGAAATTTTGGTTCTCCATTTTATGAATGTGATTATTGTAGAGCAATATTATGATATGAAGAGAGATCTCAAAAATCAAGGATGCCCACTCAACCGATTTTTTCTTTGTTGTATGGAGGGTCAAGTTGTGTTACCTTTATTTCAGAAGCCACATTCTCTCTTAGAAGAACTGTTAAGCCCTATGGGTGGATAACATTGTAAAAGATTTAAAACACAAATACAAAATTATAATGCCAATCTTGCTATGACTTCAATGGGTGAAAATGTAGACAAGAATATTAATGATTGAGGTGGTTCATACATCTTTCAAATTAATGATCAAAATCATCATAAAATTAGAACCCTACATCCAATAGATGGTTCTAATCATCGATTTGCACGGTTATACTCCTATGACACTGAGAAAAGTAACAAAATTGAATAAGCGTACTGAATCACAACAACTCTAATAAACATATTGAGTCATCATTCTTACTGCATTAGTCCATATGCTTGATGAAACAAATGAATTGGTGAAAGCTTTTCGTATGGTAAGGGACCATTTCTTAGAGAATGATATTCATCAAATGAGACTACGTCTTATTAGTTCAAGAATAACAAATGGAAGAGAACATAATTTTCCCAACTATTCTGAGATTGCTGCAATTATTATTGGTGATATTGGTATTGAGTATGATCATCAGGATATTGTTGTCAAATATAAAGAAGGCGGATTGAAAAGGATTAATGAGTTGCATCCATCATAAATGGCACTACAGTATCATCTTCTTTTCTATACGGGAAAAATGGATTTAGGCTTGGTATTTTACATAGGACTGATTGTAGAAGTGCATCAAGAAAGAAAGAATTCATTACTATGAAGGAATATTATGCATACAGATTGTTAGAACGTGAACGAGAACGATACACATTAATATATGGTAGTCGTTTATTCCAATAATTTGTTGTTGATGCATACACATGTATTGAAGAGACCCGACTGATATGGGTAAGAAGAAACCAATATAAATAAAGGGTT
The DNA here is from genome assembly GCA_003123785.1 of Pterocarya stenoptera. Classification (NCBI taxonomy): domain Eukaryota; kingdom Viridiplantae; phylum Streptophyta; class Magnoliopsida; order Fagales; family Juglandaceae; genus Pterocarya; species Pterocarya stenoptera. The sequence goes on from QEOT01009233.1 coordinate 295,079, forward strand.
GAGTTATATAGTGAATTGAGAGATGTAGCTGATATGAACCCGTGGGAATGGAATCCCTTGAACCCACAATCAATTTGAAAGCTCACCCAAGAAAGCCAAATCAAGCCAATGGAAACTTTAGACCCGTTGAGGAACTCATTTCAAGAATCTAGATTATATGAAAATCTAGACCTGTTGAAGAACCTGTCTCAAGAACCTCAATTATAAGGAAGAATGCCACAAAGGTTGTGATTTGCCTTTAATAAGTTCAAAAGTTCATTCAAGAACAAGAGGAGATAAACTCAACTCACAATAAATAAATTCATCAAATTTCATAAACTAATTAAAATGAGGCTACAAAGAGTATTTAAAGCAAAACCTAATTAAAACCCTAACCAAAATAAATCCTCATCTTCCAAAACTACCCTTGAGTGAATAGTGTCAGGTCTACATTAACGCTACAGTACTCGGCTATAGTAACTTCTTGAAACTCTAGTTCAACAAAATAATAAATTTTCCAACATGCCCTTGAATAGGTGCCCTCCTTAAGTCCTTCTTAAAATAAACTCAATTATTCTAAATTAATAAAATAAGTCCTTTAAATGAATTAAACAAGTTGAAAGCCTTCAAGTGCCCAAAGCCTTTAAGTCATGTTGTTGCCTTCTTCTATAACTTGTATCAAATTAATCAAAACTGAATCTTCATCCTTCAAGCCCATCTTGAATGTTAGGTGGTACTTGCCAAATATTGCTTCCAAGTGCAAAAGCAAGTTTAAAAAGCACAGGGAGCTTCTAAGGTCATCTCCACAGGGACAATATTGTCAACACAATCCGTCAAGCAAAAAGAATGTTCAAATGAAAAAAAGAATTAGTAAGGATGGGAGCATATGGACCTCTGTAGTTGGATGGATTTAAGGCTATTTACTGTGAGAGTGAGATGGATTATGTATTTGAAATTTGTACAATATGTAGGATGAATTTGCATTCAAATATTAAGGATGAGGGACCGTAATGCAATTACTCTAAAAGAATTAAAACGTGAGTTAGAGTTGGAATGAAAACTGCTTTGTATTCTTTAATTTCTTGAAGACAAAATGAGATGTTGAATGGAAAACAATCAGCTTAAAGAAAATATTTTAGTATTGCTGGGAAATTAAAGATGTATTAGCAAAAGAGTGAATACTAGAGACACAGGGTTAGGGCTTTCTCAACCTTTGAGAAGTAGGTCACAGGGTGCATCTGCTTGTGCCAAATCAGTCATGATATTAACACATAAACTCAAGGAAACATGCAATCTTAGATTAAAAGCACCAATAAAAATGAATCTCTCACTATATTATCATCCTTTTCATTCTAAGACCCTAGGGCTGAGGAATCCTCGATTATTTCAAGATCCTGATGTGCCAGAAGTCTACAACAGGTCAAGAACAAAAGATTCCACAAAAACCAACATTGAATCAGGAGTGAAAATATAGAAATAGAGTCTTTGCTAAAAACCACAGCAACCGACAGTTCTCGGAAGGAAGAAGGAAAACCCTTTCCCTACAACCCTAGTTGCAAAGTTAGCCTAGAATCATCTTGAAAAAGATGATTTCGAGGCTTTACAGAAACCCTAACAGAGCAAAACTTGTAATGGAAAGCTAAAGTAAAAGTAGAAAACACCACGGAAACAACCACAAAAATGAATGCCCGAATCCTTGCTCCTCGTCCCCTTTTATCACCTCCCTTCACCATTTCTCTTTCTCTCTCTTCTAACCGTCGTCTCCACTTAATCTCCATTCTACCCTCTAGAAGAGCTCGGCCTCCTTAGCAGCAAAAGTGTAAAGGACGAGTGGGTGAAATGCTTAATACTTCGATGGACTTAGATGAGATGGACTCAGACTCTTGGGGTGAGACAGACTCGGGCTCTTGGGCCTGTAATACCTGCATAATTTAAACTATCATTAGCCCATAATAAAGAATAAACAAGTATTTGAGAAAGATAACTCTTAAAACTTCACAGCCCAATAGACAAGGTCCATTTTATAAAAGTGTGACATTTAATTGTATTTGTATGACCAATCAATCTCAGCTGCCTTACTTTAAACAAATATTTGAACAAGATATCCAGATAATCATTGGGCTCTTGCTAGACTCGTCCCAAGTAAATTGCACAAATCCTTGCATTGCCTACTTGATCTTCTTGGTTCTTGACCTTATAATTGGTCCATCTGGAACTTGCAAAGGATCTTTAAGACTAGGTCCATCTTGGTGCCCATCATTCCCCCTTTTCTCAAAAGGATTCTACTTCGAATCTCCACCTACATCAAAGAAAAAATGTTAGTAACTTTGAAAATAGCAGAAACATTATACTTACCTGGAAGATCCACTTGATATGCATTATCATTAATTTATTCAAGAATTTGAAAATGTTCATCCAAGCTATTCCTGTCATCAACAGGTAAAGGCATTAAATCTAAATGAGTAAATGGATTAGGTCTATAAACATTTCAAAAGGTGAAAGTTTAGTAATAGCATGAACACTCCAATTATATGTAAACTCAATGAATGACAAACAATACTCCCACAAATGTTCATGCAATAAGTCAATGAATGGTAAATGATACTTTCACAAACGTTCATGCAACATGTCTAAAATCTTTTTTAGACCAAAATGATCCATCAAACCAAATCCAAGCACAACCAACTCATGCATAAGACTAATAGGCTCACAAAGTCTACTCTCTTTAAACAAATACCAATCTAGTCTATAAAATTGACCAAACGAATTTTTCTCACGTACTCCATACACACTAGCCAAGCCATCATCATTAATATACCATTTCTTATCATATTCAAGTTTCAATAACTTTGCATCTAAATTAATGACAAGGACATACCTTCTTGCTAAAGCATCAACTACAAAATTTTCTTTACCTTATGTGTACTTGATTACATGAGGAAATGTCTCAATAAATTACACCCATTTGGCATGCATTATATTCAACTTACCTTGTCCCTTTAAGTGCGTCAAGGACTCATGTTCTACAAAAAAAGGCCGGGTAGGGATTGTCGCACCTGGCACAAAATCAATGTAATGTTCTATCTCTCTAATAGGTGGCAATTTACTAAACACATTGCTAGGAATAATGACCTCATATCCCTAAAACAAAGAAACAACAACACTATGCAAAGACTTGTTAAATTCGTTAGTATAAAAGCTTGACTTAGCATAAAACTCACTTTTGTTTTTCGCTTTCTCTCTCCAATCTCTCCTTTTTCCTCTCATGGCTTTAATCTCAATAAAGAAACAACAACACTAGGCAAAGAGTCGCTAAATTCGTTAGTATAAAAGCTTGCCTAAGCATAAAAACTCAGGATGAATGCAAGCGACTATGCCAAAACATATATGCATTCACATAGTTATCATTGCATGTGATGACATGGCGTGACTCAAAATTCTCTCTCAACCTTTGAGGTTGTTTTCTAGGTTTTTGACATGGCTCATCCAGCCGCCCTGTCTTCTTCCACGATGGTGTTACATTCTGGTGGGACTGTAAACGTAAAGGATGGTTCGGGGGGTTAGGCAGGACAATTTGATGGGTCTAGCTTTGCGCGTGGTTATGTTGATGTCGTTGCTAATCGGCCTCAAGTGCTGCCAAAGATTGATATCCCATTACGTGAACCTCAGTTCAGTGATGGTGAGATGTTTTTCATGTTTCACAACTGGAGATTATCAAATCTGCGGAACCATTCCGCTATGCGGTGGTTTTGAAATTTATGTGTCGTCGTCCCTCTTTAGATCATATTTGTGGGTTTATCAAAAGTAGATGGGGGCTTAAAGTGCTACCGGTCGTGGGGCAATTGCGGAATGTACGTAATGTGTTGATTAGACTCTCAAATGAGGAGGATTTTGTATCTGTTATGGCTCGTGGTAATGCAGATTTTATTGGGGTTCCATATAAAATTTTCCACTGGACTCCAGATTTTGATAAAGAGGCTGAATCACCATTGGTTCCAGTTTGGATCTCACTCCCAGGCCTTCCTCTAAATTATTTTCATGTCTCTATACTAAAAAGTATTGGTGGTGGGTTTGGTCGGTTTTTGAAGTGGGATAATGCGACGGCTTGTGTGTCGCATCCGGAGGCTGCAAGGATATGCGTAGAGATGGATGTGTCCTTACCTTTAAAGCATCATTTTTGGATCCTCCCGCCTGGAGTATCGTCTAGTCATTATCAAGAAGTGAAATATGAATATGTTCCTGCGTATTGTGGATGGTGTCGTAGACAAGGCCATGTGGAATCTCAATGTAATGCTATAGACAAAACTGAGAAAAAAGGGAAAAAAAAAGATGCATGATGTCGATGCTAAAAATGGTAGTAAAACAAAATGGAAAGCTGTGGAAGAAAAGAAAGTGGAGGAAGGGCAGAAGTTGGCACAAGGGGGCAACAATAACAATAGGAATCAAGCTAGAAGAACAGAAATACTAAACCGGATTCGTGGGAGACAAATAGAGTCAGAAAAATAGGGAGTGGACATTTTATATGTGTCTGCTAGTGGAGATGTTGTAAATCAAAGTCAATTTCTTTTAGATGATCCGATACTACAGTTAGTAGAGAATGGTGCAAAAAATCATATGACAGGTGCTGTTATGCTAAAACAACCGATACAGGAAGTACCAAGTCCTGGTAGTTGGTTTGAACAGTCCGAAAAGCTGGAAGGAGAGGAGTTGCGTACCGATGTGTTTGACGGCATGTCTGGTCCAAGAAGTGCGTTGAGGGTTATTGATGAAGCTATGGAAATTGAACTTGATGGAGACATAGGAGGGGATGTTGATGTAGGTTCGAGATTGCAGGGGCGGTTTTGGTCGGATAGGGAGAATGAGGATGAGTTGGAAGAATTAGCCACTAAATGTTATGAGTTTGATAGTGAAATTGAAGTTCCATTTAAACAGTTGAGGGGTGGAAAAAAGAAGAAACCTTTGGTTGTTCTTGAGCGGACAACAAGGTCTAATAAACATTATTGATTTTGATGAGGATTTTAGTTTGGAATGTTAGGGGCATTCGTTCGTCGAAGGCTAGCTTACGGCGTATTATGAATAAACACCATCCTTCGGTGGTAGCTTTGTTAGAACCATTTATTTTGGTTAATAAGTGTTCCCGCTGGGCATGTTGGTTAGGTCTGAATAATTTTTGTCATAATGTTGAGGTTGGAGGCAAGGTCTGGTTGTTCTGGGCAGAGGAGATTGAACTTCAACTTTGTTCAGTCATGGAGCAAGCTTTATCGGGCTGGTTCTCTTTGGGGAACTATAGAGTTTTGGCTAGTTTTGTGTATGTGAGTTGTTTTCAAAATCAATGGCATAATTTATGGCAATATCTTGTGATGTTAATGTGGCTGGTGAATCTTGGTTTATTGGTAGCGACTTTAATATTATCTGATCAGCAGGGGAGAAAATTGGGGGTATTTGTAGTTCTCCTCATGCCCGTATGAAATTTAATAGTTGTATTCAAGAGTGCGGTTTGTTAGATATTTTATCTGATGGTAACCTCTTATCTTGGTGTAATGGAAGGTTAGGGGGTAGACGAATTTGGGCGAGGTTGGATAGAGTGCTGGTGAACTCTGAGTTTCATTCGCAGTTTCCTTGGAGTCAAATGGTTTACTTGTCTCACACATCTTTAGATCATAGCCCAATGATCACAACGTTATTTCATAAAGGGTTGGGCTAAAGCCGTTTCGGTTTCAACAAATGTGGTGCGAGCATGAGCAGTTCCTTTCAGTTGTTCGGGATTGCTGGAATCAAGAAGTTCTTGGATGTCCTATGGTGCAAGTCAATGGGAAGCTCAAGAAATTAAAACCAGTGCTGCGAAGATGGAATTTAGAGGTTTTTGGTAGGGTGGAATCTGATCTTAACATGATTGAAGAAGAGCTGTTGGGCTTGGAGCAGGTGCTTGTTAATGAGTATTCTCAGGAGACGGAAGTTGCATTATTGAACTGTAAGCAAAAACACCTGAAGTACGTGCTAAGAGAGGAGATTATGAGATGTCAAAAACCCCGCATTAAATGGATTTCGGAAAGGGATGAAAATACAGCATTTTTCCATGCCTCACTGAGATGTAAAAAGAAATTCAAAGGGGTGGATCGAATGACTCTTACTTATGGCAGGATATTGGATTCGGAGGATGAGTTGCTGAATGAAGCAGTGGAATTCTTCAAGGATCAACTGACGACGTAGTTCGTGAACGTAGAGGGTACTGGTATGAATTTGTTAACCTCAGTTATTTCGGAAGCAGATAATTTGGAGTTGTGTAGAACTCCTTGTATTTCAGAAGTAAAAGAGGCTTTGTGGTCAATCCCGCAGGACAGTAGCCCAGGACCCGATGGGTTTTCGGTAAGTTTTTTCCATCATGCGTGGGATATTGTGAAAGAGGATCTTTTTCAGATGGCTGTGGAATTTTTTGAAAGGAAGCCATTATCAGATTTCTTTGGTGCTACAAATATTATGCTAATACCAAAAGTTGAAGAGCCTAGAAGTTTCTCACAATTTCACCTAATAAGTCTTTGTTCGGTTGTATATAAGATTTTTTCTAAGATGATGGTGCATCGACTTTCGCCGATTATGGAGAAATTGATTTCTAAAGAACAGTCGGCATTTTTAAAGGGCTGTAGCATTTTTGATAACATATCTATTGCGCAGGAATTAGTTCATAACATTAATAAGAAGACGAGAGGCGGGAACATTATGCTAAAAATCGATATGGCTAAGGCCTATGATCGAGTGAATTGGAAATTTTTATTGGAGGTTATGCGCAGGGTGGGTTTCTCGGAGAAATGGTGGGGACTGATATTTATTTGTATTTCATCTCCTATGTGTTCAATTATGCTTAATGGTGTTATGAAAGGTTTTTTCAAGCCATCTCGAGGAATTCGCCAAGGTGATCCGTTATCGCCTTATCTCTTTATCTTATCTCAGGAGCTTCTTTCTCGCAAGCTAAAAGAGGATTTCCAGAAGGCAAACGTCAAGCCATTTAATGTAAATGGAGGTGTGATTTCCCATTTATTTTATGCTGATGATGTTCTTATATTTGCTAATGGGGAAAAGAAATCTGTGACTAATTTAATGAAGACGATTCATGAGGATGAAGGTATGACGGGGCAGTTGGTGAGCCCGGAAAAATCCTCTATTTTTTTCTCCTCTATGTTTCCATCAGCAAGGAAATTAGAGGTGCTCCGTTTGACTAGTTTTGTGGAGGGTAAATGGCAGTGCTTATATTTAGGAGTGCCGTTACATGTGGGAAAAATAACACTTCGGCTTTTTGAGCCATTGATTTTGAAGGTGCAAAAAAAATTGGCGGGATGCAAGAGTCAAGTGTTATCCTTTGGAGGTAAGATTACCCTTATTAAGCATGTGTTATCTAGCATGCCAATACATATGCTAGTAGTTCTGAATTTACCAAAGGGAGTGTTGAAAATTTTCAATTCTCTTTTCTCTAATTTTCTCTAGAACTCAAAAGAGGAGAGGAAGAAAAGAAAGTGGGTGTCGTGGAAAAATATATGTTTACCGGTGGAGGAGGGCGGATTGGGCATTAGAGATATTGCCAAAGTGCAAACATCGCTATTCATGAAATTTGCATGGAAATTATTAGAGGGTAGATCCTTTTGGAAAAATTTTTTTATGGCAAAATATGCAAGAGGTGAACATCCTATTGCCTTATCTCTCTCGATGGGTACTAGATTCAGGAGGAAAATTCTTTCAACTATGCCAATTGTGATTAAAAATTCAAGTGTCTTGATTCAGAATGGGAAGGCAAGCTTCTGGTATGATAATTGGCTGGGGATGGTGTCATTAGTAGTCACAAGAGGTGATGGGAGATACTCGGTTGACAATAAGATGGTTGGGACAGGAAAAAATTAACATCTATTTTGCCAGTGCAAATGGTAGATAAAATAGTGGCTTGGCAGGGAAGGATACGTAATGAAAATGACATTCTGGTCTGGCAGCCATCTTTCGATGGTTTGTTCTCAACAAATTCAGCTTGGCGACTCATTCGGTCACATGGTAATATTTGCCTTTGGCAGAAATGGTTATGGCATAAGGATATTCCAAAAACAATGTCCTTTGTATGTTGGCGTGCAAAAAAAGGGGTTCTACCAGTGGATGCTGCTATTACTAAACTGGGGATTCCCTTGGTTTCTAAGTGTAACTGTTGCATGTCTCCTAAACAAGAAAGTAGTGATCATGTATTAAGTGGTGGGGAGTTGGCTACTACAGTATGGAATTATTTTGCTAGTATTCTAGGCATAATGTTACCACAGACCCGAACTTGGCAAGGGATCCTAAATGTATGGTGGAATTGTGCGTCAATGTCTTCACCAACAGGGGTGTGCCGTGGAATACTTCCTGTTCTAATCACTTGGGCACTTTGGAGAACTAGGTGTGCAGCTAGGATGGATGAGAAGAATATGAACTGGAGAGGGGTAGTTCGGTGGGTTAATTCAATTATGTTATCCATCTTCTTTAAAGTTCGGAAATTTACTAGTTTGCATCCTCAAGATTTGAAAGTTGTTAAGATGTTAAATCTACCTTTTGTTCCGGTTGAGAAGACATTACCAAAGGTTGTGGTATGGAAAAAATCGAGAATGGGGGAAGTAAAACTTAATATTGATGGCAACTCTCTAGGAAATCCTGGGAGGGCTGGCCGGGGGGGGGGCATTTTTAGGGATGATAAGGGGTGAATTGTGGCTGGTTTTGCATCAAGTTATGGTGTGGCGTCTAATACAGTTGCTGAGGTTCATGCACTTTTGGATGGACTACAAATGGCGCAACAATTGGGGCTCAGAGAATTTTTGGTGGAGTCGAACTTGGCGATCATAGTTAGTTGGATACAGGCTGGGAGTTGTTCGCTTTGGTACTTGTGAGAGTTTTGGGAAGAAATTAAAAGGTTGTTTATTGTTCTACAATGTAGTATTTGCCATATTTTCAAGGAAGCAAATATGGTTGCTGGTTGCCTTGCCAAAAAATGAGCCAACAATAATGGTGGCTTGTTCACAGGAGAAAATGTAGGAAATGGAATTCTTAGGGGCCTGTTGCGTAGGGATAGTTGGGAATTGCCATATTTAAAATTCTAATTTTCTATTTTGATGCATTGGTTTTTTAGTTCTTTAGAATTTTTTTGGACATTTGAGGTTTTGTCTCAGGTGTGGTGATTTGGTTTGTTATGGTATTCTTTTGCCACAAGTGAGGGTTTTCTATTAATAAATTTGGAAGGAAGTCACTATTGGACATGTGACTTTCGCTCTTTAAAAAAAAAAAGGCATAAATACTCACTTTTGTTTTTTCCTTTCTCTCTACAATCTCTTTTTTTTTTTTTCCTCTCATGGCTCTACTCTCAACAAAGAAACAACAACACTAGGCAAATAGTTGTTAAATTTGTTAGTATAAAAGCTTGCCTAAGCATAGGAACTCACTTATGTCATTCCCTTTATCTCTACAATCTCTCTTTCTTTTTTCTCTCTTGGCTCTACTCTTTTTTATTGACTCTCAGCCACCTCTCTAGTTTCTTTTTCACTCTCTCTTTCTCTTAATGTTTCGGTTTCATTCTCTTTTTTCCTCTCAGTTTCTTTTTTTTTCTTTCACTTTCCTCTTTTTTTGAGCTATCGGCCTCACAATTGTTCTTCAACTCATTCTCTCTTTTTCTTGAGGTCTCAGCCTTAACCTCATCTTTTTTCTCTCTCTCTTCTTTTCGGACTCACTATTTCTTTTTTTCTCAATCTCACCTTCACTCTTGCTTTTTAGCTCAATCTCACTTTCACTTTTGCTTTTTTGAGAATCCTCACTTTTCAGTTTTAGTTGGTTTCCATGGATCTGTGTTGGAGTTAAAGGAGCAAGTTTCATTTTTTTTCATCCTTTTCCAAACTGTACGAGTTTCTTAACCTATCATGGATCACCTTCCTATCATACTGTCACGGCTTCCCCAACAAAATATGGCTAACATGCATAGGCACTACATCATAAAGCACCACATCCTGGTATTTTCCAATTGAAAAAGAAACTAGCACTTACTTATTTACTCTAACCTCTCCACCATCACTCAACTACTGCAACTTGTATAGTCGAGGGTGTTTCAAGGTAGGTAAATTCAATTTTCCAATTAAAGTAGTGCTAGCCAAATTAATACAACTCCTCCCATCAATGATCATACTATATACCTTGTTTTTTGATGTGGCATCTAGTATGAAAAATGTTATCGCTCTGCTGTTCTGTATTATCCATCTTAATTTATGTATTGAGAGCACGCTTGCCAACAAGAAACTCACCATACTCTTCATTCTTATACGCATTTTCAACACTAGGCTCATGTCGCCTCCTATCTCTCCTACTCTGTAGATTTCTAATTACCACTTCTTGATGATCTATCATATCTCTCACTTCACCCAACACCAAGTTCAATAGCTCAAACTATTGTTGCATGGCTTGCAACACAAAGGATGAGTTATCTGCCATCCCCTTTGGTGATGAGTCATTCCTATGAGAATGTTAGTGGAAAATCATACACACTCCCTTACGTGTTTATACTCGAATAATGGCACTTCATTCGTGTTTCACTCTTAATTGACTTTTTCCTGAGAATAGTCTCACACTCTCTTGTATTTTACCTCAATAGTTTTCCCACTCAAGTTCTTTAAGAACTAGTTAAACTAAATCAAGACAAGACAACCTTGTTTTATTCAAACTAGAAATTAGGTTCAAGAAATAAGAACAAGAAATAAGGAATAAAATGGCACAAGATTCAAGGAATTTATGCAAGGGAAAGAGTAATTATAAAATAAGATACCAACTATAATGATGTATTCATCCCCTTTGAAGATAAGGTTCAATCAACAAATTTACTTCTTTCTCTTTGTTGTAACTATGTAGCAACATTTGAGTATGTTACCCTTTTTTTTTTTTTTTTTTTTTTGTAACCTTAAAATAATGAATCCATAAAATTAAATTTAAAGATGCAAGAATTAAAAGATAAAATCAGACTTGATTGGAAACCTTGCTCTGAATACCAAATGATATGAACCGGTGGGAATGGAATCCCTTGAACCCACAATCAATTTGAAAACTCACCCAAGAAAGTCAAAATCAAGCCAATGAAAAATTTAGACCCGTTGAGGAGCTCGTTTCAAGAACCTAGATTATATGAAAATCTAGACCTGTTGAAGAACATGTTTCAAGAACCTAAATTATAAAAAAGAACACCACAAAGGTTGTGACTTGCCTTTGATAAGTTCAAAAGTTTATTAAAGAACAATATGAGATAAACTTAACTCACAATGAATAAATTTATCAAATTTCATAAACTAATTAAAATGAGGCTACAAAAAGTATTTAAAGCAAAACCTAATTAAAACCCTAACCAAAATAAATCTCCATCTACCAAAAATACCCTTGAGTGAATAGTGCCGCATCTACATTAACGCTATACTACTCGACTATCGTAACTTCTTGAAACCCTAGTTCAATAAAATAATAACTTTCTCAACATGCCCTTGAATAGTTGCCCCCATTAAGTCATTTTCATAATAAACTCAATTATTTTAAACTAATAAAATAAGTCCTTTAAATGAATTAAACAAGTTGAAAGCCTTCAAGTACCCAAAGCCTTTAAGTCATGTTGTTTCCATCTTCCATAGCTTGTATCAAATGAATCAAAACTGGATCTTCATCCTTTAAGCTCATCTTAAATGTTGGGCTCTTGCTAGACTAATCCCAAGTGGATTGCATCAATCTTTGCATTGCTTGATATTTTTGGCTATTGACCTTATAATTAGCCCATCTGAAACTTACAAAAGATCTTTAAGACTAGGTCCATCTTGGTGGCCATCAGCAATTTTGAGAGGAGATACAACATCTGCATCTACTGGAAAGAGAATTGTATTACCTTCAAGTTTCACAGGATGCCCAAGATATATAATTGAGAATTATCAAGATACAATGACCATTTATAGGTGGGCAGGTTATCCCGATTTATTTATAACATTCACATGTAATGTAAAATGGACAGAAATTGAAAGCTTTCTATCAAAGAACCCTGGACAAAAAGCAGAGGATGGACCAGATATAGTCACAAGGATTTTTAAAATTAAACTTGATCAACTTCTACATGACTTAAAACATGGCCAACACTTCGGGAGGGTGCTTGCCGGTAATACTTCATTTATCATCTGTTATCTTCATCAGTATCCTAAACTAGAAAAATATGTGCAGTTCTAATTAAATTTATATTATGTCTTTTCAGTTATCTACACTATTGAGTACCAAAATAGAGGACTACCTCATGCACATATACTACTTTTTTTTACGTTATGAGGATAAGCATCCAACTCCGACAGAAATAGATAGAAAAATATCTACAGAGATCCCAAATGTTAACAGAGATAAAATTGCTTATGATGCGGTGAATCAATATATGATTCATGGTCCATGTGGATTTATAAATCTAAAAGAAAGTTGGATGATTAATAACAAGTGTAGCAAAAGTTTTCAGAAGAAATTTTGTAGGAAGACGTCAATTGGTGAAGATGGATTTGCAGTATATAGGAGAAGAGATGATCCTGATATGTATATTGAAAAGAATAGTCTTAAGTTGGACAACAGATTTATTGTTCCTTACAACGTGGACCTGTTGGTGAAATATCAAGCACATATAAATGTTAAATGGTGCAATCGTTCAAGATCTATAAAGTATTTGTTCAAATACATCAATAAAAGACCTGACCATGTGACTGTAATTCTGGAAGAAAATATTTATATAGATGGTTCTACAGGGTCACAACATGTTACTAATATTAATGAGATTAAATTGTATTTAGATTGCAGATATGTATTTGTAATAGAAGCATGTTGCAGAATATTTTGGTTTGATATTCATTATCATGAACTGGCAGTGGAGAGACTAAGTTTCCATCTTGAAAATGAGCAACTAATCATATTTGAAGATTCAGATGACTTAGATAATGTACTCAATCGACCAAATATTTTACAAACTAAATTTACTAAATGGATGAAGGCAATTTAATATTCGGATTTCCCATGTAAATAGGTTTGGAATAATAGAGATAAGGAATGGAATATGAGAAAGTAATGACGATGTGTAGGCCGAATAAATTACTCACATCATGGAAGTGATGAACGATTTTATTTACCCATGCTTCTTAATATAGTCAAATAACCTCAATTTTTTGAGGAAATAAGAACTGTAGATAACGTATTGTACCCATCTTTCAAGTCGGCATGTTATGCCCTTGGTTTATTTGATGATGATAAGAAGTGGCATGAAGTTCTAAATCATGTTTCACAATGGACGTCTAGGAAGCAACTACTTGAATTGTTTGTCACAATATTAATTTTTTGTCAGGTTGCAGATCCTTATCAATTATGGATTGCTAATTGGGAGTTGTTATCTAAAGACATTCTTCATCACCAAAGAAGAGTTTTACACTGTGAAAGCTTACATTTTATCGAGATAAAAATAAAAAAAAAACTATGCACTTTGTAGAATTGAACAGTTATTGGTAAGAAGTGGAAAATCATTAAGAGAATTTGAAAATATGCCATATTCAGATGTATTACTACATGGGGAAATCGATAACAGTTTGCTACAAGAAGAGTTAGACTATAATAAGGTTGGGTTAAAGGAGGAACATAACAAGTTATTTGTTAATCTTAATGTTGAATAAAGAAGAATATATGACTCTATCATTGAATCTGTGAATGGTGAAAATGGTGGTTTCTTTTTTGTATACAGACATGGTGGTACAGGAAAAACTTATCTTTGAAAAACATTGATATTTCGATTACATTCAGAAGGGAAAATAGTACTTGTAGTTGCTTCATCTGAAATTGTGGCTTTATTATTGTCTGGTGGTCGAACTACTCATTCAAGATTTCAAATACTAATTAATGTGTTAAATAATTCAACTTTCTCATTTAAATAGGGCTCCCAACTTGGAGAATTAATGGTAAGAACCAGCCTTATAATTTGGGATGAGGCTCCTCTGGTTCACCGAAATTGTTTTGAAGTTGTGGATCGTTCGTTGAGAGAGATTGAACGTAATGTAAATAGTGTAGAAAAACCATTTGGGGGAAGATTGTTGCTCTCGATGGTGATTTCCATCAAATATTGCCAGTTGTATCCAAAGGTCAAATAGATTTTCATTGTGGATGAATTGTGTAGTTTTTACAATGATTCAAAATATAAGACTCGACCAAAATATGGGTGATATTGCTACAAGAGATTTTGCAAATTGGATCTTAAGAATGGGTAACGGTGACTTGAGTTGTGTTGAAAGTGAAGGAATTATTGAGATACCAACTGATTTAATTCAGCCTAATAATCATCCTATTGTTGATATCGTAAATGCTACCTATCCAGATTTGAGAGATAAATGTAATAATTCAAGATACTTGAGAGAAATAGCAATTCTAGAACCTACAAATAATGTTGTGCAGGATATCAATGACTTTATGATAGATCAGCTTATCGATTTGGATGAACAAGTATTTTTCAGTGCTGATTCAATATGTAAAACCGGAGACAATATTACAAAATAACAAATGATGTTTCCATTAGAATTTTTAATTTCTTCGAAATTTTCTAGTATTTCAAATTATAAATTGAGATTGAAAGTAGGGGTACCAATAATGCTACTTCAAAATTTAAATCAAAATAATGGTCTTTGCAATGACACTCGACTTATAGTTACCCAGTTGTCAAAATGGGTTGTTGAGGCAAAAATCATTACTAGAATGCACGTTGGAGAAAAAGTATTTATTTATCGTATCATTTTATCCACTTATGATTCTAATTTGCCTTTTATATTGAAGAGAAGACAATTTTCAATCTCTGTTTGCTTTGCAATGACAATTAACAAAAGTCAAGGTCAAAAATTAGAACATGTCGGGCTTTTTCTTGAAAATCCAGTTTTTAGTCATGGTCAACTATACATTGCAATATCTAGAGTAAAGAGAAGAGAATGATTAAAAGTTCTTATCACAAAAAAAGACTAGGATGGTCGTTTCTATACAAAAACTATTGTATATAATGAAATCTTCAACAATTTGCTGAAAGGTATTTAATTCTCATCTATTTTTCAGTTCTATTTGTTTCTTATGCTACCTTTATATATTTTATACTTGCAATATATAATAATTTGCATTCTTTCTAACATGTTTTAATTTAAATTTATGTAGGTTCAAATGACTGAGATGAATATGAAAAGCACACCTTTGAATAAATTATCAACTAAAAAGGAATTATGGAATATTAAAGTTAGAATATTACGCATGTGGGATGCAACAAATATAGCAAATCAAAATGAGCTTTTTAGCCTTGACTTGATACTAACAGATATCAATGTAAGTTGTTTTTAAATATTTTATCGTACTTAATTTTTACATTTATTTAGACCATACTAAATTTTAGCTAATATATCTTTTCATTTCTATTTTAAAGGGGACTCTAATTCATATAAGTATAAGGAAAATTTTGCTTTAGTGATTTCTACAATTGTTGAATGAAGGGTTTTCACAATAAAGAATTTTGTTGTTGAACAATGTAAAAGGAAGTATCATCTGGTGCCTATAAACTATAAGATTCTCTTTACATCAACGACTTTAGTTGCTAGGCTTAATGAGATAAGTCAATCAGTACCTAAGTTCCAATTTTATTTTGCAAATTATGAAACTATAGCGAAACATTGCTATAACCCAACATACTTGACTAGTAAGTATTCTATTTTCTACGTAATAAATTCTTATCATCTCATATATTTAATTTAAGTTTAAATACTATTTTCGACATAACGAAAGATTATCATCTCATTATTAGATGTAATTGGAAGATTAGAATCTGTTGGAGCCATAGAGGAGATAAATGCAAAGGGTCATCTTGTCATTCTACGGACAATTCAGTTACTATTAGAAGAGTAAGTACAATCTATTTAATGTTACATCATCGATAAATTAATTTATTGTTTAATAATATTACTTATAAAAATGACTAATTTATGCATGTTATATTTTAGGAAGAAATATATACAGATAACTTTATGGGGGTCTACCGCAATGCAAATTAATGATGATTTTTATAAGGATAATCCAAAACCATCTGTGATGGTAATTACCTCCATAATAGTCAAGGCATTTAGAGGTAACATTTACATTATTGAAATTGAAAGTCTTTATAAAAAATTAATATTACGGTTGTATATGTACTTGAAATAATGTTTTTTTTTAGGCAAGTTTAATCTATCATCAACAAATGTGAAAAGTTGTACATAAACCTAGAGATTCCTGACGAATCAAGAATTCAGGAAAAGTAATAATAAAATTTATTACTTTTTATTCTTTAAATACTTAACCATCATATTATTTATATCTATTAACATATTTTGATTGAAATAGATTGCAGGAAGTCTTCCAAAGGGAAGTCAGAACCATAAAACGAGAGAAACCGTTGATATCTAATACAAAACTTCCATTCCACAATAGAAAAATAATTGCTGAAATTAAAGAACTCGAATGGACTACAGAAACAAAGATATTGATTTTGTGTTTTGAATTTAATATAATATAACATTTTTTAAGATTATACACTTTCTATAATAATTAATAACAATTTAATATTGGAGGAATTATTAGGACATGCTTATGTAAAATTGTAAAGATAGACAACAAATTTGAATGGTATTATAGCTCATGTCTTATATGCAAAACAAAAGTTAAATTTATTAAAGGAACTTCTTGGTGTGAACGATTTAAGGTAGAACAAAAACTTATTATACCAAAATAGTTTTACAAAACAAATTTCATGTATATTTTCATTTGCACAGACACACGTGAACATCTATATTTTAATTAAATGTGCAGTTTATTTAATAAGTGTTTCAGTATTTAGGTATCGGATAAATATGGAGCTGGTCGATGATTTAGGGTCAGCGTCATCGGTGCTATTTGACAAAAAGGCTAAGAAAATCTTACATAAAACTGCAAAAGAATTTACAGAAAAACAAGATCAGGTAACAGAATAGTAAATATAATATTTTTAAAATGAATATTAGTATAGAAAGTATAATAAGTGCACTAAATATTAGAAATATCATTATTATAACATATATACTTGTATTTGTGTAGGACTAGAATGATGATGGTCTCCCATATGATTTACAGCAAATTGTTGGCAAAGAATACATCTTCCTGCTATGACTTGATGAGTACAACAAAAATATGGATGGGAAAAGTACACAATTCAACGAATATTTTATCCCGAATTTATAAAATCAAAGCCAATTAAAAAGCTAACAATAAATTACACAATTTGGTATTTAATCACATTTCCTATCAGATTTTATATTTATAATGATTAAAATGTTTCATATTTAGACATATATTAACGATATTAATTTTATTTTAGAAAACTACTGTAGACATCGATCTCGACATCAATTCAAATACAGAGGAAGAGAATCATAAACCTTAGGCTACATCCAAGAGGAGAAAAATTCATAAAAAATAGTAGATTGATATAATATTTTAAAACATAATTTTTATATATGTAAAATATAAATATACAATCGTATCTCATACTAATTGTATCTATTTTACATTGTTTTAAATTGAACAATCATATATATATATTACATTTTTAATATTGTAAATTGACCATGAAATGTTTATTGGTGAAGTGAACTCTTTTATGTATGCATGCTCCATTTTATATATATTTTATATACATTTTTTTAATAGTTATGGTAGTAATTATGTATAATGAACTATTTAGAACTATAAAATTCAGCATAAATAACGGTCCGTGCATTGCACAGGTTATAGGCTCGTAAGCATAAATGCAAAACGATTGATGTGATTTTTCTTAAAGTAAAGTGGTTGAATATCCTTTTTAATTGAAATTTTTACCCCCAATTGTAATAAAAAGATCAAATTGACCCATCTTTTTTTAAAAAAAATTGTTGCTCCCCTAGCCCCCGCTTAGGATTGCACGATGACTGAAACGCCGGAACATGTAATACAAGGCTACACACCTCTCATACATGATAGGTAATATGCTATGCACCTAAGTACACTAGCAATATGCAATATCGTAGCAGCGGAAAAATAATAAAAGTCAGATATTCTAAACAACACAACAAGCAATTGCAAAGTACATGGTATCATACTAATAAAACATTACCCACATTGTCCATAACCATAAAACTGTACCATAAGATATAGTATCCCAAAATGACATCCAGTAAAGTTTAGTCTCCTAAAACACGGGACTCCTCAAAATATTTTTTCACATTACTGAGATCTAAATCATAAGTTCTTTCACAAAATAACTTAGTTCTCAATCTCTTCATTAGGGTTTGAGTTTCACGCGCTTCTCTAGAGTCTTATCTTGGTCCTGATTGTTACGCCGTCTAAATTCCGCAATAAACTCTAGTCTTCCTGAGATCTCCCGATCAATGGTCTCAAGTCGCTCAAGGATGGAGGGCTCAGGCCGACTAGTAACCATCTTAGGCATAATCCTCTCTGGAGGAGGAGGTGTCATTCTCTTCCTCTTCGTCATAGGTGTCATCTTCTATACCTGTAACAACTTCTACCATTCAAGTTGGGGAATGGTAGTGGAAACTACCACAATAAAATTTTAAGAATTCTCAGTAAGTAATCATACAATATACAATAGTTAACGCAAGTATACAAGAGGTACATCATGAATGCGTGCATGGACATGTATGACATATGACTTGACCAGAACTTAACTCATACACTTGACCATTTTTAAAAGACTTGTAACAAAGACTTTAACATTTTTAGAAAACTTCTTTGACTTTCTTTTTCATGTTGATTCTTAATCAGAACTTTTCTTTTCAGAACATATCACAAGTTTTGCATCGAGTGATCCTTATCATATCATGAGATTTTTATCAAGTGATCCTTATCTTATGAGCTCTTATTCTTGTTCATAGGGTGGACACAACATGGCTCCCCTCCTTGCATCATGTGTTCCTACTAGTTATCGCACAATCAATGGTCCGTACACCGCGATGAATACGTCATAAACAGATAATCATATTAATTTGGCATTCCTTCGTTGAATTACATGCCTTATGCACCCACTAGCGTTAGGTGGTTCCTCGCTCCGACATTTTTTAAAAAGAATCTATTTGAGGCTCGTCGACTTAGGGGTTACCACTCTATTCTTAAGCACTCCAAAGTGGACAGATGAGTTCCACTAGGACAATCCCCCGTCCTAACACTTGGGGTCATGATAAAACTTTTAAACTATTTTCTTTGAAAAACACTTTTCTTTGAAAACGTTTTCCCCAAATGCATGTGACATGGAACTTAAGATATACGTACTTACACTTGACATGTGACATATGGAATGCCATGCATGAGTAACTAAGCATAACATATTCAATTCATGGCATGATAACATGAAACATCAAAACATATACATGGAATCATGAGAACTTACTTAGGCCAAAACACATAAAGGCAAAAATCATGAAATTCATCACTTAAGTATGTTCCAATCTTCAAGCATATAATATAGAAATCAAAGCATAGTGAAACAAAGCATGAAATCATAACATTTGACTAAGGTCCAAAACATCCAAGATATATTCAAGCCGAAACATCATGTTGCATAAACCTTTAACCTTAATCAAGTAAAAATCGAAACTTATAGGAGTATTTCATGACATTTTCATCACAAATCTAGAACATATAATCCCTTCCATAGATTTACTCAAGATCATATTAGCATATTCAAACAAACAGTCAAGAAATAGCAAACAAGGCAATGAAAGGATTTACACAAATATATACAAGTATTAACCAAAAGTAAGTTTAATCAGCATAAAGAAATACTAGAAAGTTGTAAATCCAAACATACTATATTAGAAAGAGTAACTAAAAAACCTATTTCGTGTTCTTGAGTGTGTATGTGGATTTCTAGGGCATCACTTGATCTTAAACCACTCTGCTTTTAGGGTTTTTGGGTTAAAACCCCTTCTTTTCACTCATAAAGTAAAACAAAACTTAAGGTAAGCAAAGATAAATGTGATGGTCAAAAACATGGAGGATGAACTTTCCCTTACTAATCGGCTTTAAGGGTTTCTTAAAAACCCTAAGTCATTTTCCAAGAAAATGTTAGAAAGTATGGGTGTTCTATCATTCTCAAAGTCTAATGAGATTTGAATCTCAATTTCGGGTTGAGAAAGTGACGTGTGTGCAAAACTTAATAGGAAACCGATCCTTACCTTGTTTATCCTTAATGGTGCTGAAATCTCTCATTGAATAGGAAATCATTTTGTTTGGTTGGAAAGAAAATACAAAAAAGTGTGAGAATCTTCAAGAGAATATGAGAGAGTTGTGTGGAGAGAGTGAGAGCTCATGCAATGTTTGAAAAAAAGGCAAGGGAAAAGCCCCTTGGCGTGTACCCCTTCCTTTTTATAAAAGACCCTTCACTTCCCTCCTTGGTTACTTCCAAAATCCTTACATGGATGACAAGTGGCATAGGTTTCTTCTTCGCCTTTCTCTTTTGCTGAAAATGCCTCTTAGAATTTTTCACTTGGATTTCATTAGGAAGGGACATCTTGGGGGTGGTGTGTAGGGTTTCTCTTCTCTTGGCCAAAATTCCCTTCTTTCCCCTTTATGCCCTTCCTTTCCTTAAGTGAGTATTTCTTCAAGGGTAGCTTGGTAAAACATTACATGCCTCTTCCTTTTTCCCAACAAGTGACATTTGGCATGGATGAAAAGTGGCATTGGGTGTGTGCCATAGCCGTAGTCGTCCCCTCCTTCTTCTTTTCCGTTGATGCTTCATCTTCCTAATGTTCCTTCCCTAGCTGACCTTTCATGTACCGTTGGTCCAAAGTAAACTAAATGACAAGTGGCAAATGAATAGGGTGCTTGGGAGTGTGCTAGCTTAAACCCTAAGGGCATATTTGTCCTTGATACAAAAGTCTCTTCACATATTCTTCTAGAAACTTAATGCATGCTTGACACTAGGCAAAAACTGCCTAAATTCAAAATCCTATATGTCTCCCTTCGGTTTCCCATGCAAATCTTCTAGAAAAGCTCCATTTGACTTTCCTAAACTTCCCTTCCTAAGAAATTTACATTGAAACTCAATTTTGGGCAAGACAAAAGGTTTGGCGTGTGGGAAATTGGGCTAGCCGAAAATCTCTTAGTCTTCCTAGGTTCCTTTTGTCCCTTGATCCATCTAGAAGGTTTCTAGCATGCTGACAAGTGGCAATTCCTCTAGGGTAGGCGTGCAAGCCACTTCTTGGTGCGTTCCTACACTTCTCTCTCCCCATTAACCCATTATCAAGTCTAGATTCACAATGTAGCACTTACATGCCACATGGCACTTGTGACTAAAATTTGGGTCATGGGCCTAAAGCCATTAGGCCTGGGTTTCTAAATAAGGCCAAAATTCACAAGGCATTCTAGGCTCTCTTGGGCTCAAGTTGTCATCTCAAAGATTCTAAGACTTTCTAAAATAGCTAGAGCTCCCAAAAATGTCATGGCAACTAAGAATAAAAAATATGGGCCATGCTTATGCAAGTTCGGGTCATCACAAAAATAAAAGCGCTCCATGTCATATGATAGGCCAAGTATGTGTCCCATGTAGAAAATCCAAATAATCAAGAATAGTAGCCACACACAAGTACTGGAGTACTAAAGTCTCTTCTTTGTTTTCTCTCGAGACCACTCTCCCAAGCAAAACTAGAGGTGGAGAACAGCAGTTGACCTTGTGTTGATAATAGAGGAAGAGAATTTGAACTGAGAAAGGAGTGAGGTGAGAAGTGTGGATGATGGAGGGTTTCAAAGAGCTGTGGGAACGAATGAAGTTAACAGATGAAGAGATAATGACAATTGATTTGAATGAAGAAGAAATAGAGGTGGTGCAAAAGAAAGGAGAAAAATGTTTGATTGGAAAAGTCTACCTTGATCAGGTAATCAATAAGTCAATTATTTCATCTACTATGGCGAAGATTTGGAGACTGAGCAAACCGGCTACTTTTCTGGAAGTGGGTTTGAATCTATTCATTATTGTCTTTAATACTCACATTGACAAGTAGAAAGTTGAAGAAGGGAGACCATGGCTTTTTTATAATAGCTTGTTCATAATAAGGAAATTTGATGGTGTATATCACAGCCGGAGAAGATGAAATTTGATCATGAGTCTTTATGGGTGCAATTGTACAACTTGCCCTTCGCAAATAGGAATTGAGACATAGGAGAGAAAGTTGGTAATTTGATCAGAAGAGTGATGGAGATAGATGTGGATGAAGAAGGAATAGGATGGGGCAAATTGGGTTTACCACATTTTCGCTTTTAGCTTTGTCTATCTTATTGGTCTTTTGGTTTTCGCTTTATTATTTTGTGCGAAATAACTTTGTTTTGTAGGTTGTTGATGCTTTGTAGTGTTCATTTTGGAATAGATTGTAATGTGGTTTTATGGTTACTAGTTTTTTTTATGCCTGGGTTTGAGTTTTTTTTATTATTTGTAATCCCCAGGTGTCGACCTTTTGTAATCACGGTTTTCCTCCGCCATAAGTGAGAGCAATCAATAAATTTGGAGTACCATCCTCTTCTAAAAAAAAAGGATAGGGCAAATGTCTTCTAATCAAAGTGGAAATTAACTTGACAAAGTCAATTGCAAGAGGGTGAACAATTAATGTAACTCGCTCTAAGGTATGGATTCCTTTCAAATATGAAAAATTACCTCAACTCTGCTTCACGTGTGGAAGAATACTGCATGATGCTCAATTGTGCAAAAGATAGAAGGAAATGGGTGAAGGAGGAGTCAATCAATTTGAGCCATGGCTTCGTGTAAAGGCTATCTGGAGGCGAATATTAGGGGAAAATGGCAGAGATTTTAAGAAGAACAATGGAGAAGTAAAGGGCAAGGAAAATACATCGAGACTGGGAGCTCAATGCTGTTCACATTTTCACTTTGTGGAGAGTGTGGTAAACACCATGAAGGCATGTGCAAAATCGCGTTGGGGACTTGTTTCAGGTGTGGCAGACCAGATCATATGATCAAAGACTCCCCAATGTTGCTTTGACAAAGGAAAGAAAGGGAGTTTCCCTCAACGGTGACTACAAACCAAAGCCAAGGCAGCATGTACCCATTAAAGTGTATGCTATCACTCAAGGAGACGCAGATGCTGACGCCATGGGAACTGAAGGAGCTAACGTTGTCACTAGTTGTTTTTTCTAAGACCTATGTATTGTTAAGCTTAGTTAAGGTTGTTTTGATTGCAATTGATGTTGTTATTGCATTATTGTTATTTTGGGATAATGTCAAGTCATTGAGGTTTGTAACTTGTACGCTGTTTGATTTAAGCAAGTCCCTTTTTTAGTGATTGTGGTATTGCACAAGAGTTCAGTTCATACTCCAAATTGTTACCAGGTAATAAGAGTAACAATTCTTATTAGGAATATTACTGGTCATACTAGTGTTGATATAGAATACATTTTAGTATTACGAGGAAGGATATTGAAGGTTGAGGAATTAGTATTCCCTATATTTGGAGTTTGTTTTATTTTGAGGATCCAATGGAATTTGCGTTCAAAAGAATAAAATATGTGGGAGAAGCTTTGGCCTTAGTAGGATTCACTTATGATAGTAGTTTTCTCCAACTGCCATTAAATGGTTTTTGGCAAAGCATTGTGTTTGTGGAAAATGTAGATCGCCCGTATATTGGAGCCAAATATGTGGGGAGTAAAATCTTATGGCAGGTTTGGGACCTAAGATGAGACACAAAATTTTCATTTCATCTCATTCCATCATATTCCCAAACTTAATTTAAATACAACTTTTTCAAACTTTCAAATAAAAAATAAAAAATAATTCCAACTTTTCCAAATTTTCAAATAAAAATAATATTATAAAATTATATTCTTACAATATTTTAACTTTATAATATTTTTTCATCAACTTTTTCTCTCTCTTTTTCCAAAACTCAAAAAATACTCAATTTAAACTATCTCATTACTATTCACAAACTATCTTATTACTATTTACAAAATTCTTATTTTATCTCACTCCCTAAACCAGCCCTTAGTCTTAAGGATTCACGTGAACAATAGGAACATATCCTTTTGATTAGAGTCAGAATGAGAGGCAGCTCATTAAGGATAGAAGAGCTATGTCAATCATAAGAGAGAAAGTCTTGAGATTAGATTAATACCTAAATGATTATTGAGGTACTGCCTAGGAGGAGTTAGCTTTGATTATGAAGGAGTTAGCTAGTCCAAGGTGGATAGGATTCCTTGAGGAAATAAAGAAAGTGAATTTAGTTGTGTATGGATTAAATTCTTCCAAATTGAATTGTGCAAACACTTGAAGTTTTAGATTTAGAGAGTATGCCGATACGACTCAACCTACTTTGCTGAAAGATTCCAATGCAAATTGTTGATTGGAAAGAGAATGAGTTAAGGAATGGCAAATCTCAGTGGTTGTTATATATTTGTGGTGAATAACTCTTTGAGCAGCAAGGAAAGTAGTAACTTCGCTTAGGCAAGGATTCAGTGTCCTAGACAGTTAGTCTAGAACTTGTTAAGTTTAGGCAATAACCTTTGTGAGTGATATATTCTCCTTTTATAGGGTACTTGCTATTTGGTGTACCCATGTGATGGTTATAGATAAGAATGGTGTAGGCTATGAGAAGAAGGCTTTGCCTCATGAAGAGCATTATCCACTTCTTCACTTGACCATGTGGATGGATCGAAATAGTTTCAAGGCAAGGATGGCACAGGACAAAGCTGAATCTAGCTGAGCAGTAGAGGAGTGCACCAGCCGCCAACCCTGAACCAACAATGTTAGGATCATCTACGTCATCGACTCACTGCGGACGTTTGCTAGTAGTGGGTCAAGTACCAATAGCGACAACGAAGAGGTCGAGCAACACCACGACCCAGATCATAACGTGGTGTACGATTCGGACAATCACGCATTCTACTACTAACCCCAGGACGTCATGCCGATGAACATCAACACACCACCACTGGCACCAACCAGCGACGATATGTCATGTGATGGGCAGTAGGTTTGGGTGAGCAGCATTTTCTCCTTAGTATTTTTTATTGTTAGTATTTACGTCGATTTTGGGGAAGGAATCCTCTTTTTAGGAGGGGATTTAGAACATAGAAAATATGAAGTTTGTAAAATTTGGTGAATTTGAGGGCCCAATTGCAAATAGTAAAAATTTAGAGCCTTAGTGGTAATTTCGAGAAAGTGTAGGGGTAATTTTGTAAATACTGAGTTTTTGAACTCTTTGATTATGATCATCTTCCTAGTTATGCAATTCCTAGCTTAGAATACCTCTATTTACAGCTGCACCAATTTCCTAGCATCTGGAAAAATTCATAAGTTAGCTTCTAACTTACTCTTAAATAATCTATTTATGATTTATGTATAAATGCCACATTCATGATATAAATGTAATTTTGAGCAGGAAACATTGCGTTATATGATACATTTGAGTATTTATTTATTTTCCTACATGACATTTGTAATTTTCACCATTTTAGTATATCATATGAAATTATCATTTTCATATAAAGCATACTTCACAAGTACGTGTCATGAAAAATATTTTCAAGCATTGCTTGAAAAAAGCTTTTGTCTAGACTCCAAAGGTTAGAAAGGAGAATTATCCTAATGGAACTCATCTGTCTATTCTGGAGTGAATAAGAATGAAGTGGAAACCCTTGGGTTGACAAACATCAGTCAACGGGCTTCTAATGGATTCTTTTTAAAGAATACCAGAGCGAAGTCATTTATGGCATCTAATGCTAGTGGGTGCATACATTATGATGTTATGTTATGATGAAATGTTATGATAGCAATGCATTTAGAATAAGTTTGCAGACAACGTAGTTTCAACATGAGTTGTACTATGGTCACCGATAGGTACTCACAATGAGGAAATGAGTTGGAGTTGTACCACAGTCATCAATAAGTTATGTTGAAAATATTAAGGAATCTGGATGAGAGACAAATACTAATTTTTTTTGTATAGCATGCATCTCATGTTTATCATTTATCATGCATAACTTATCTTTGTGCAAGTTGATTGTTTAACTTACTGAGATTTCAAGTAAATCTCACATTTATTGACCCACTACCATTTCCTTGAAATGGTAAAAGTTGTATCAGGACTGACAGACGACAAATAGTATGAATCGTTAGATACAGATAGTTGAAAAGGAGCCAAATCTTGAGTAAAGACTGCATTTAATTTTAATGTTTTAGCATTGAATTATAGAGCGTATGAGAGAGTTGATCAAACTATAGAACTTTGATTTTGTATTTTGTATTATTGAAATTTTATCCTTATGTTCAAACCTATGCCTTATTATGTGAGGAAATATATTTATGGTTATTAATATATTTGGGATGTTTAGTTCATCCTAGCTTAAAGTTTTATAAGTCACCCTATTTTTTCGTTGGATTATTGCATACTCTTAGTTGTATACTATGATGCATTACATATTAACTGTCATGAACGAGGATTTTATGTCCCGACTCTCCAAATTTCCGTTACATCCCAAGCGGTAACCTAGGGGCGTCACATTTTAGGCCTATCATGTTTGATGATATTAAAAAAAAATTACTCCAGACGTAATTAGTAGCATCTCAAGCAGACCAAGGCAGGAAGATGCTCAAGAATTCCTCAGCTCCATCATGGATCAAATCCATGATGAGTTACTTAGACTTGAAGGGTAGTCTTCAAGCATAAACGAAAACAATTATCTCTGGGTTTACCTGCAGAAAGCGAGGTATGGGAAACTGTGGGTTGAAGGAATAAATTAGCAGTGACAAGAACCCAAAGTTATGTCCCTTCATAACCAAGTAATATATGTGGAGGATAGTTGAGAAATCTGGTGAAGGTACGAAGAATTAAAGTTCTTGCCACTAGTCAACCCATTCTCTGGTTGCACCTTGAAATTCATTCGGAAGCTATTTGTACTATTGAGGATGCACTTCTCTTATTTTCTCCACCAAAATCTCTTGAGGGGTACCAAACCTCAAAAACTGGGAAGGCTGGAGTTGTGATTACCAACAAATCAATTAACATACAAAATCATCCAAAGATGTTATGGGACCACCCAAGAGTGAGAATGGATGTTATTACCCTCACGTTGTGGGCGAGGTGCTACTAAGGGATAGGGTTAGCAACATTCCAAGAACAAGTACAAGATCTCAGTAACTAGTTTGAGTTTATATGTTTGTATGTTTGTTGAGCCATGGGCTACTCCATGTTATTTTTTTATTTCCATTATAATTTAGGTCCATTATTGTTTAATCAGACTATCCTTGTAGCAGGTAATGGGCTTGGGCCCTTTAGAGTACTTTTTCCTTTCATTTACTATTTTAATGCTCAGTTAGTCAGGGCCCATATCTAGGACAACTTTATTAGACGCCAGACTATATTTACTAAGCCTTGGGGGCTCTAGGAAACCATTTAGAAAGTAATAGAATCATCTTCATTTCTTTTTCTTCTTTTTCTTTTTGAAATTCTTGAAGGATCTCACCCTTGAAGTGAGATATTTCATTTTAAACACTGTTAATCCATTGGGTTTGTTACAAGGAGACTCGTTCGCGGCAACCCTAGAAGTATAAGGCTACGTTTAGATAGTGAGGTGATTTCAGATGATTTGTGAATAGTAATGAAAAAGTGATGATAAAATATTGAATAATAGTGAATAGTAGTAAAAAGTAGATAACAAATAATAATAAAATATTAAATAGTAGTAGAGTGATCTCTACCTCAGACAACGTGCATGAAGCTCAGTACAGTTTGTTTATATATAACTGGTTTATGGTTTGAGTGGTTGGGTCCTCAGCCACACGGGTTGGGTTATTTCATGGGCTTAATCCATGGGTCCTATGGTTTTATTGGGTATTTGGTCTGACCATGGCCTATTTGTGTACTACTACGAGTTTCTTTGAGCTTAGTAAATGGGTTGGACCATTTAAAAGGTCTTAACTAAACTCTTGGACTTGTCCATATTTTCATGGGTCAAATATTTCAAAATTTCCAATGACTTGGTCTTGAATACAAAACAAGCCCAACTTGTACAATAAATCTTTATGAGCTTTTAAATAATTTCTTGACCCTATTACCCGATAAAAAAAAAATGAGCTTGTTTGATCAATAAACATTGTCTGGGCTTTAAACAACTCATCGGGGCCAATAAAATCCATAGCCATCCAAAATAAATTGTTGGGTCCATGTCTTATCAAATATTGTCCAATATCCTCAATTGGGTTTCATATAAACTCATGGGCCTCAGACCCAATTCTATACTTGCCTCAACAATGGATACAATTCAAAGCTTAAGGTTAGGTTTTAATAATGAGTTGCACTGAAATTAGTTAAGATGAAAATTAAAAATTAAAAAAAATATTATTAGAATGTTATTTTTTAATATTATTATTATTTTGAGATTTGAAAAAATTGAATTATTTATTGTATTTTGTGTGAGAATTTATCAAAATTGTAATGATGAGATCAGATAAGTTGAGAGCCCCTCTCAATCCAAACTGAGCCTAAGAATAATTTCACCCTAAATACCTTAAAACTCTAAATAAAATACTAATACTAAATAAATAGCAAAATAAAACTCTCTATAAAGTTAGAGTGTTACATGTCTTTCCTAACACTAATTGGTTTTAGGTCAATTGGCAGCTCAACGATCTAACAAATGGTATCAGAAGTAGAGGTTATGAGTTTGAGTCACTTAAGTGTTATCGTGAGGGAGGTTTGTTGGGATGTATCCACAATTCCGCTCCCTACGACTATTCTAAAACTAGGTATGTGAGACACGAAGTTGAATGCCATAAAAGACATGAATGTATTTTCCCTAACACTAATTGATTTCAGGTGGATAGACAACTCAATGCTCCAACAACATCTTGTACGAAAAGTTTAATCTTGAGGTGTGACTAAGACAAAGTATACCCAGGTGTTTCTAGGCTAGAACAAGTCATAATCATCATATAAATGGGTTCTTTCCTCCCAATAGTGTGAGGCTTGGGAGCTTATTTGAGATGCAGAGTAGGTTTGACAAAAGTTGTGTCAGTATCACATATTTTGGGAAATGTAAAATTCAAATGGAGGTTTCACATCAATTTTTTTTTTTCATTATGTAAATTCTGACCATAGCATGGTGCAGTCATATGCAATAATTCAAACAAGAGAAATGATATCCTATTAGGTACAAATTTTCTACAACTTTTTAATAAAATAATATTTTTTTAAATATTTATTTTAGTTTTGATTTTAATTTGATGTGTTTAAAATTTTAAAAATATTATTCATTTAAAAAGTTGTAAAAAAATTGTAAATGTGTGGAAATCAAGGCAAGTGATTATTTGAGATTAATTTGTTTGAAAAATACTACTTTGTCTATTCTATTTGCTCTCTCATTTTGACACCTAATATATTTTATTTTATTTTAATTTTTTTTTACTTAATAGTTAAAGAAGTGACTATTAGTGTATTGATTTTTTATATATATATTTTTTAAAAATATTTTTAAATGATAAAAAAAAATATGAATAAAAAAATTGAAAAAAAAAATAAAAACAGAATTTTGAGCACTGCTCAATTTGTTTATGTAATTTCATGCCTAGAAATCATGGGTAATCATGATTTCTTCTAGAATGACCAAAAGTATCCGAATCAACTCATGTTTGCTCCTCTGCTCGAGTATAAATTAATATTCTCAACTCAATCTAGAGCTTGAAAGATGTATGAAATCACTCTGAGGTTCTCTTAACGTGGCTTCATTGTCAAAGAGAGGCCTGGAAAATATTCGGAAATCTCAGTTATATGGAGATTTTAGGACTCAAAACAGAGAGAAACACAGTCCAAATGGTTTGTTGTGACTCACCCGACTTTCAGTGTAGAGGCTAACCTTTACTGGTTTACTATCTTCTACACGTGCACACACATGCTAGAACTTGGTCTTCTTTCTTTTTCAGAGTCTTATTACTCTCTCTCTCTCTCTCTTCCCCTTTACGTGAAGTATAATTGAAAAAGAGTAATATTATATACAGTCATAAAGTGTGTACAATCGTTTTGAAAAAGAGTGGGGTCTATATTAAAAATTAATTTTTTTTCATATAGATCTCATAATTTTTTTTAAATGATTGCACGACACTTACACACTTATAACTGCAACTATCATTTCTAGTTGAAATATGAAAGTGGGAGCTTTATTGGCCTAAAAGTGAGGTTAGAGCATTGTTAGCAAAAAATATGCTCCAAGTCACTAATGAGATATTGTAAATTCATCAAAGTCAAACTCAACTTTATGAACTTTTAAAAGCACTCCAACACAAATCCAACTAATTAGAACTCATCATCAAAAGGATTAGAAAACCATTCCCTCAATAGGCTGTTCATAATGCAGAATTCTATAACTCAAACCAGAAAATCAAACTTAAAAGAGTAAAAAATAGCAAAAGTTCATTTCATCATCACATTTAAAATTGAAAAACCATTTCAGATTTGTACATCTACTGTTCATATTGCAGAATTCTATTCAGAAGCCAAAAATTCATGCTTAAAAGAGTTATAAATAGCACAAGTTGAATTAATCATCAAACTTCAACCCAAGAAATCTGGGTGTTAAGTACATCTATTGTTCATGGCTAAAACTATAGGCTTGAATTTTAGTGATTAGTACATACATTTTAGGTTGCACTTTTTTATACACCCAAAATCAAAATCAATAACTATAATCCACCATTATACTGGTACATCCAAAATATCATCCAAAATTACAATTTCAAAATATAATTATGTTTTGCTAATAGTGATTCTAGTCCACCATTCCAACCCAATACAAGTTCCATCATCATACAAAATACTTGCATGGTACACTCGCAACAACAGTCAAGTCTGTGTCTATAGCCAAAATTAAATACTCCACCATTCCAACCAACACATTTAGCCACCATCATTGTGCTACTGTATGTACAATCTTAAAATAAGGCTATTGAAAGCATATGAAAATTAGATGCAGTACTTGGGTTTGAAAAAACTTCCGGCTCCATATTTGTAGACAATGTCCTTCGACTGGTTTTCTATGAAGGCATATATAATAAAATATTAAGGTACATTCTATGTACAATATAAATACAAAAGAAATATTTATTTCCATTTCAAGACAATTACAAACCTCATTTTGACCCATCAATTGTATCTTCTTTGATTTCTTCCTCTTGACCACTTTCTCTACTATAGATTTTTTTTCTTCTAGATGGTGGCCTCCCCTTCCCCTGTACTACAAGAGGACTAAGCAATTTACCACTACCCTTGGACACATTTACTGGCTCAAGAGAATGATGGCATAATGGTCTATTTCTATCACGCTTTGACCCATGCTGAACCAATTGCCCCCATTAACTTCAAGCAATCTTCATCCTAATTGATTCAGCCCAGGCAATTTCAGCAAAAGACTTCATCAATCTATCATATCTTTATCCATTAGGGTTACTAGTCATGTCATTGCAATTATTTCGAACATGTGTGTACTTACGCTTTATATTTTTCCTCCACTTATCAAGAATATATTTTGGAGGTAACCTGTCTTTATTTAGCCAAGTTACAGGTGCATTTTACCTCAAATGCATCATCATTGAAATACACTAAAAAATTACCCTTTTAATGAACCTGTCATTCACTTTGACCTCGTTAGCTACATGCTATGTAGAGAGTGCACCATCACATCTCATGAGAGCTGGACAGCAATATAATAGACCCCTAAATTCCTTTTCAACTTCTTTAAATTTTGCAGTTATGTAGGCTACTTGAAATTGCCTCTCGATAGAATAGTGGCTTATGCATGTGATATGTGTGTGAAATAAGCTAAAGTCAACTGCGATCTCATTCTCAACTTTTCGACTTAAGGTATTGTCATATTGATCAACAAATTACTTTAATGTTGTCTTCGAATTAATATAGTCATTGAGGAATGAGTTCATACTCTCATTGCATTGTGAATTAGACATGCCTGCCCAAAAGCTATTTTTCACGACGGCTGGTACCCAAAAATGCCGCTCAAAATATAGCCACTCTAACCATGCATTCTCTTGTAGCTTATATGTCTCAAGCAACTGTTGCCAACATTCTTTAAATTCTTTGATGCTCAATGTGTCATAAACACACTTTTGGAGGTCCCTTTTAATGGCCTCATACTGGGAATATGCTTCGAATTTCTTAAAAAGTTTCTTTATGATATGTCATAATCAAAATCTATAGTGGGATGATGGAAATACATTCGCAAATGTGTTTGAATCCTCACTTGATATCAAGCCACAATCAAATATAATTGATTGTCCATGGTAGTTGACTCATGCAAAAGGAGTAAACGACATTTTATGTGTTTGTCAAGTATGTAGCATCAAAGGTGATGACATCACCAAAATATTCATAGGCAATCCTATTCTGAGCATCTGCCCAAAATACATTTCGTATCCGGTTCTCATCATCCACATCAATCATATAAAAAACCATCATTCTTTTCTGGCAATCTAGTAAAATAATTTAGGAGTGCTTCAGCGCCTCCCAACTCTAGTCGAAGTAGTCTTGCTTCAATTATGTAGTTTCAGGCATCTCTCTTTCTCCAAATGTCAAATTCTCACAACCGCCTACCTCAACTACAAAAGATTTGTAGTTTTTGCTTAAACCTATACTAGCCATATCATTATACTCCAACTTCTTCTTCGATTGTTCATCTAACTTCTTATGACATCTCATAAATCTTGCTTTTCCGGGACTCAAGATATTTGTGTGTTCAAGTACCACACAAGACAAATGAAAGCCTCCATCAGGACCTACTTTAGCTTTGCAGCCAAATCTTCCCATTACTCTTGGCTTTAGAATATTTGAAGTTGTGGTTATAGATGTGTCTTGGCGGACACATGCAAGAGTGAGATATTTAAGTTTTCCATCAAAATCAGTTTTAGAACTTATTTTTGTCACACCAAAACCAACTTCTTTTGCATACATTGTATATTATTCCCTCACTTCTTCTTCTGATGAAAAATACATCTCAACCTTTAGTTCTTCGACATGAGTATTTCCATTTTTCATTTCATTCTTGTCCAAAATATCAGCCTCATTATTTTCAACATTTACTTCCATTCTCTTATGGAAAGCAAATCAATCTAGCCAAAAGAATGAACACCAATTAGTTTTATCCCCTTGTACGAGGACATCAAAGTCATTAATATAAATGTATTAACACTTCAGGAGTATAACATATGCCATTGTGTAATATATAAGCAAATAACATATACAAAAAAGGGCATGTTAAAATATTTTGAGTTCAATATTTTAACATACAGACTAAAGAACTAATAAACAACATTTGTACACTTCAATTTAAGTACATGATAATCAGCATCTAAAAATTTCAATTTAATCAATAATAAGTAGCAATTCAACACTTCATTTAAGCAACCGATAATGAACATTTGAACACTTATTTTAACTAAATCATGGCAAATGACAACCTCTATTCTTGTGACAATATGATAAGATAGAGAAAAAACCATGTAAAATAACAATAAACCATGGCCATGTCCTCGACTACTCTCTAAATGAAGGTAAATATATTTACACTTTCTTTTTAGCATAAATACTTATATGTTGGACTACTAGCAATTTAAATGACTTGAAGTTTGAGGTCATTATCACCAAGCATTTATTTAGAAGCATGATGCAAGTTCCTTTTCAAGGGAAGCAAGTGGTTGCTATTGATATATGCATTTTTGCATGTTTTCCAAGTATGCTATATTATTGGTTTGTTTTAGCATTGTATTGTTTGAAAAACTAAAATAAAATCTAAAAGTTGATGTGTTTTCATAATTTGTTTCTATTCTTCTCAACACTATCATGCAACTTATGGTGCACTCTATAATAAAGTTGATTTGGTAAATAACTACATCACCTCACTTACATTTAAAGGTATTAGAGAGTTTGTCTTATGTGAACACTTACAAGAAATAAAAGTCAAGAAAATGAGCACACTAGATATCAAATCATACACAGAGAGAGAGAGAGAGAGGGGGGGGGGGACACAAATGCACAATGCCCTGATTTTAGAACCAGCCTCTTCAGTGCTGCGTATGGTAAACTGATAGTCTAATTACTTAGCGCCTTTTAATTTGACAGGATCATCCTTTTTTCCTCGCATATCTTCACTATTTTGTTATTATTACTTTTTGGAAGATGCTAGTTAGTCTCGGCTCAAAGTATCCTAGTGCATTATGTCAAAAAAANGAAGCATGAAGGTCGCTTGTGGAAGGATGATAGTGGTGGTGGTGTGAGACTTGACCAGCTTCAACGACCACAAGTAGTAGGACAACAATAGATTTTTTTAGATTAGAAGCATAATATGTAAAAAAGACAACAATGTAGTAGTGGTTTGAGACCAAATCGACGTTGATGGGCTATCGCGGTTGATGGAAGTGGTAGCAGAGTGGCGGTGGAGAAAAATGCACCAGTAAAGGATGAATGACGTTATTAAATTTTAGAGATTTTTAAACGGTATGGAGTCTTTCTATAAAGCTGTCCCGTTTCTTGCCAAATAAAAACAAACAACATGACATGGCAAGTTGATATTGCTTGCCATATCAGTGGGTTGTAAGAAAATTGCTTGTCTAGACTAATAATTCATATCGGATAAGCGGGTTAAAACGGAAGAAAAGGTTGCGCAAGGGATAATCTTGAAAATAAAAAGACAGAAAACCCTGTCAGCAAGAAGTAGGAATAGATAAAAAAAAAATTGCATATTACGGAAACAATAAGGGGTATTTTCGTTAAAAAAATCGATTTTATAGATATAGGTTTTTGGTGGAGGCGATGAAAACAAATAGTGAAAATACATGTTAATTTATTAAGAACAAGAGGGAGAATATTGGAAGAAAATGGTAATAAAAATAAGGGCAAAAGTGTAAATATGCAAGTAAAACAAAAGGATAAAAATGGAAGTGTGGGATAAAAATGGTAAACAAACAAAATAGAAGGGTAAAACTGTAAAAATGCAAACAGAAGATAACAGAGTTGAGGGACAAAAAGGAGAAAAAATACAAAAGCAAATGCAAAATCGATAGAAATAGCAGAGCTGAGGGACAAAAATGGAAAACAAATACAAAAATAAGGACAAAATTGATAGAAAAGTGTTAAACAACAATTGTTTCTCTTGGCACTTATTATATAGAATAGATATATTATATATATACCTTCTATAATTTTGAGGGAGATGCACGTAACACTCTAAACTTCATTAGTATTTACAAGAAGGATTGGAAATGATTCTCCCAGGAGTTGGGAACCACAAGTCTGAAAACCCTATTCTTGCTCTCTCCCTTTCCTCTCTACACAGCCTCTTCCCCCCTCTCAAAAAAAAAAAACTCAGATCAGAGGAGGGGGCTTGGAGCTATGGCTCCTCCCTCCCTCCTCCATCTTTTCTCTAGTTTTTCTTTTATTTTCTGGTTTTGTTTGTTTTTTCATTCACAGTAGGGCAAAATGTAGATCTACTGTTCTTCAGACTTGACGTTCCATCGTACTTCCAAGACAGCGCGTGTCCCTCACGCGCCACCACATTCTCGGTGTTTGTATTTTTTATTTTCTTTAAGATTGAAAATGCAGATCTACAACTTTACAAGCTAAAATTCGTTATTTTCTCATGTATCTTTTTCGTTTTCTGTTATTTCTTTTGTTTTAGATTAAAGAAAAATACAGTCTTTTAGATTTTGTTCATAGAGTGTGTCATCTACTTCTTAGACATAGTGTGGGGTTGTTTAATTCTTATTTAGGATAGACTGTGGGGTTTGTTAAATTTATCTTAGGATAGAGTATTGTCTCTCAAACAGTTTGTCTGAAGAGAGTTACAGCAATAGACTAGATCATGTTAGTTACAAAGAAATTTATGTAGTGAGGAGCCTTAAAAGTAGCAGTTGGCTTATATTATGTATATCTTAGATCAAAATTTTAATGTCCTATTATGAATAAATGAAATTTGTTCTACCTTAAGAAGAAGAAGAAGAAATAAAAAAAAAAAAAAAAGGATTGGAAATTGGACGACAGCCATGCCTTTTAGATTGAGGGCGTCAATCCAGATTTGGAGCTCATTATAATGAGCAAGGGGGGAATCATTATTGGAATGCATTTTTCTCATTTCATGATGAGGATTAACAGCCTTAAACATACTTTTCCTTAAATAAATGGTCAGCTAATTATGACGGTCCTACTACACGTCAAAGGAAAACAAATTGCTTGCAATAAATAGTGCTTGCTAGCTATAATATTCCTGGAAGTTGGAAAGGAGTCGATACTAATAAAACCCACCATTAATGATCACTGTCCCACGTGAGTCACAATAATAGCAAGTAGTTATTACATGGCAATAGCTTTTGTTAGTATCGGCCTATGAGCATAACACCCAACCCTTCCCATCATATACTAATACCAGTGTATCACAACTTCATCAATTTTACAGCGAAGGAAATCATGCTAAATTAAATTTAAAAACAAATTCTAAAACCCTAAAATATAATCTTAAATTTTAAAAAAAATTTAATACTAGTAGTTTTAAAATTTTACTAGATCGAACCGGACTGAATCGATAAGTATATTGGTCGGTTTCAGTCCATATAATCTTAGAATTTCGATTTTCGGTTCAGTTCTAGAATGTGGCTTTTTTGGACTAGACCTAACAGATCAAAATATAGATATCTTTTTTTTTAAATATTTTTTATATATACTATTTTATATAGTAGTTGTATGAATTGATTATGTAATTTTTATCTAACCTATCACCATTGACCACATGTATTTAGAGCTTGTGTGATATTGTATTTTTCAACTTCATTTTTTATTTTTTTGTTTTTAACTTTATTATGATGATTGCTTATTCTCATGGATGGATATGGATAATTTTGATAATTTTCTCTACCTTTTTTTAAGTTAGTTTCAAACATAAAATGTGCAAATAAAGTTAAATAGTTTATATTTAAAAATGTAAAAATTGTAGATTATATATATATATAATTAGGCCAGAAATAGATATTAGAAGTGATTTTGAGCTTTTTATACCTAAGTGGAAGGGAAAGAGATCATTTTAATTATTTATATTTCATCTTATCGCGTATGAATGAGACTCCATCTTAATAAGTGATTCCACATACTAAAATTAACCATTTTGGATAGACAGTACAGATGAGATGAAATAAGAATTTTTGTTGAAAGTTGAATAAAATATTATTAGAATATAATTTTTTAGTATTATTTTTATTTTAAAATTTAAAAAAATTGAATTAATTATTATATTTTTATATGAGAATTTGAAAAAATTGTAATAATGAGATGAGATGAAATATTTTGTGTATCCAAACCAACCCTAAAACTTAAGTTCTCTATTATGATAACAAATCCAATGTTAATGCTGTAAAATTGTACCGATAAAGTGTACCTATTAATTATACCGATTATGCTTTATTTTTTAGGATTTGTGTTAGATAACTTTTAAGTATTGTGTTTTGTATTTTATTTTATTTTTTTAAAATAAATAAAAAAAATGTTTTAAAAAAAAATTTACACTATCAGTACAATTCTTCGATGAATTTTCTCCATACCTCTAGCATTGTGCTAAATTGATAATATATATATATATAAATTAAATTATCTATAGCTAATCCCATGAGTAGCTTAATGATCATAGTGATGAGTACTACCCTTGATATCAAGACAGACAACTTGATGAGTTTATTCCTCGCCTGTCCCTTTCCCTTTTAATTATCGCTTCAACATCATTTGAGAACTTGCACGCCATGTGTAATCCTAATTAATTCCCAATCCTATCCGTTCGAATATCGAGCGCCGGCCATGGGCAATTGATCTTCCCAAACTACTGAATCATTTGGAACTGTCTCATTAAAAATTGAGTCGTATTAATTTCAGACAAAACCATATATGTTTAAAATTATATAAATTTAAGTCATAAAATTGATCATCTTATTTATTTAGTATTTACAATATTAGAATTTTAACAATAGGAATCTTTAATTCACTATAAGAAAACTGCTTATTTATAGTCAGATATTTCTGATAAAAATAACTATTTACTACTAAAATAAATTTGTTTTCATTGCTAATAATTATTATCGTAACGAATAATCTGTCATAAATGTTTAATTTTTTTTATGGTATTTTAATTGTTTTCAAGTAATAGTAGCAACTTTATTTCATAAAAATTGGGATATTAATATCATGTATAATATTTGATAAAGATAATGATATACTTACAATTCTTTTACACATATTTTACTATTTCATTGAAATCAACCAATACAATTGTGCCACTTCATTATTAAAAAAGGCTGGTGAAGATAGCGGAGGATGTTTCAGATAAAATATAGTAGGTAAGGTGTTTATCTTATAATAATCGATCGTCTTTTATCTAGTTGATAATTATCAAAATGGGAAATGGAAATATTATTTACAACAATGCTTATTGACATAATATTGATCATGTAGAAGTCAAAATCAATTAGAATAAAAATATATTTATATATATGTTTGAAAATTTTTATGACTGATGTGATCCTGTTGGGAGCTACTGTTAGTTATATTATTATTTTTTATTTTTTTTACATGTGATTTTTAACATTTTTAAATGTTTTTTAAAAAAATAATAAAAATCACTTATTCAATCCCTAAATTAAAAAATTAAATAAAAATTAAGCAGTAAAAATAAGTATTAAGAGTACATTTTTCTTCCGCAATAAGATGCGCATGCTCTTCTTTCTATAAGAATTTGGCACCGAGTGACATTGAAACATATATCCCTTCTGTAGTAAAATACATCTAAATTGAATTTAGTTGAGTACTTTATACCAATTTGACAAGTTTAATATTCAAATTAATATTAATATTTATGAATAAATAGCTAATATATTAAATAAACCGAGTTGGAAACAGAATTTACAATTTTATACAAATCGAATTTCCATTAATGATTGATCTGTTAGTTTATGGTCCTATCCTGAACGAATTCTCTTTAATGGAAAATTGATTCTTTCCCATGTAATAATTAGCAATGACAGACACTGTTTTGACATATTCGGTGCCTATGAAAGCAGTTATTTCTGAAAATACAATTTGCATAAATAGGCCAATATTCCTTGACGTGGGCTGTTAGTTACGTGGTATCTCCTTTTACTTGATTTTATGGTTTATATTTAATAGCTGATTTTTTTATAAAACATTTTATATGGTTTATATAGGCGTATATCAATATTCATAAGGACTTAAGCAGTATGCATAGTGTTGGGTGTAAAATATACTAAGCAATAAAAATTATGGCGAAGATCTATGAGGTTAAGAGTTTCAGTCGGTCTGCAACACCCAGGGTTTAGATCGAAAATATGTGTGCAATGTTCACAAGGAAGTATACGTGTAAGTGAATAGACATCTATATCACAACGGAATAAGTAAAGATTTGATCAAAGACTAAATACTAGTTCTACCAGAGGTTTAAACCATACATAAGTTCATTTATCAACACCAAATATCCATGTCATTACATTTCCCAAATAGTATTATATAGTACCATTTGTTCGTTCTTTATATTTAGGTACGACAAACTAAACATGATTGGTCACCCGACCAAACCATACAAATGTTATTAACAAAGATAGGCCTCTGTAACTATTGCTTGGACGGGATTAGTCATTCTTCCTCGAGTACCTCTCCTAGGGTTACCTATGCATCAAAGTCTACAGTTCCGATAAACGAAACTGTAGGTAGGTTAAACAGTTATGACAAAACTGCTAATAAGAGACAATGCACTTGAAGATGTAATGCACAGTCTCATGTAAAAGATATGTGAACGCATATATTTGTGCTTGGTGAGGAATTACACTCTAAGCAAAACACATGCATTTATAGTCATGGCAAGGAAACATTCTGAGTAAAACATGAGTATATAAACATGTCGAAGCATTACCCTCTGTGCAAATCTCAGGTACACGCGCGCGCACACACACATATATAAATATATATATATATATGTATATATATTTATATATATTACCTAGGTGAGAAATCACTCTCTTCTCAAGCACATAAAATTCATATATAGTCTCATCTCATAAAATGCCAAGAATGAGAAATCACTTCATTGTTTGACTCGGGGAATCATTCCAACCCGACCAATGTGCAAGGTGATTCGTCTGTTTCAAATAATTCAACACACATCAAAATATACTTGTTGCACTGGGGACACATTCTGTCTGGCCAACCAACTCGAAGATACAACACATGATATGCCCGGAGAATCTCTTGACCCATCTATCAAGTGAGGCCAATGCGAAAGCGTTCCACCCCAATCATCAAAAGGGATTCTCTCTACTCGTATGAGACTTGTGGCAATGTGTCGTACGAATGGCCTAGGGACTCCTCAACCTGTCCACGATGATTGATGCACGATAAGACTCACACACCCAAAATCACCACATCACCAATTCGAACCATTCAAACATCAAGATCTCAAAATCACAATGTAAAGGTATCTGTAAACATAATGGGGAAAAATATTTATTATTTTATGAACAAAAGGGGAAATTTACAAAATATGCAATGCTAGAACTAATAACATTCTCACAACATTTACCCCACATTTTACAGTACTGTTTTAGAAACTAACATACCTCAACAGTATTAGAAATACTACAACAACACTACACTGCTCCTCCAGTTGCTCCCTTAAAGTCACTTGCTTTCTTCAAAGGCTCCAACTCCAAAAAAACTCAGATACTTACGATTTCAAAAGTGACATTTGTCCCTTGTCGAATCCATTTTATAGGGTTGGACCATCAGATGTCCTTTTGATGTACTTCTGACTCTTTTCATGCTTGAATAGGAAGTCCTTTAGTCTCAGTCATCTCATTGCAGGATGGCAGAGACAGACTAACAGAATAAGGCACACACATTCCTACAGCATGTCTTGTGTCCAATCCACAATCTCTCCTAAAGTAAGGGTCTCCCATGTGGTGCTAGACCATACCTCTAAGTTCAGTTAATATGATCTGCAGGGTCGTGACCTTGCTCTTGCAGACCCACTCTAGATGTGACCTTTTAGATGGAGTATGGGCTTCTGCGTATGGTAATGCTGCCCTCTTAGAATTTCGTGTTTTCCCATAAAGCCCTTCAGTTTTGTCCTTAACTGTTGCTAGACTTAAGTTCGTAACTCGCCTTTTGGTACCAACCTCTTTAGCTCTTCTTTCTCTCATCTTCTGCACCAGCCTTTCTCGTCTTAGTACGGTTGGCGCCTTTTGTTGTTTGACTGGTTCCGATGACAAGTCCTTTGTTTTACCCTGTGCTGAGGTATATCAGCACAGCCTTCCACATTGTGCTATTCACTCTATTGGACTAGCTACACTTTGCAGGTCCTCGTTGCCTCGTCTTCCATCTTTCCAAGGAAAGACTCTTTTCTTTGCCTTCCACTTGACCTTGGAAAGTGGTTTGTCCCCTTGCACTGATGCGATCCTCACATATTGTAAGCCCACTCTATTAATATATTTGAAACCCATAACAAGTGAGGACAAAGGAGAGGAAGAGATTAAGGGGATGCTTGGGAATGATATGAGATGAGAATTTTGTGAATAGTAATAAGATAGTTTATAAATAGTAGTGAGATAGTTTGAATTAAGTATTTATTGAGTTTTGGGAAAGGAGAGAGAAAAAGTTAAATAAAAAATATTATAAAGTTAAAATATTATTAGAATATAATTTTTGTTTTGGGATTTGAAAAAATTGAATTTTTTTTTTCTTGAAAATTTAAAAAAGTTGTAATGATTAGTTTGAAAATATTTATATTTGCATGATATTTGAGAAGGAAATGACATTGGATGAGGTGAGATGAGATGAGATCAAATGAAAATTATTTCCAAACATCCCCTAAATCTAATTGACAAGAATAAAGTTGGGGTTGACATAAGACTTGTCTAAATCTGACAAGGAGGTAAACATAAAGCAGGAGGAAAACTAGACTAAAGGAGAGAACATGCCATCCACAAAGGTGAGATATACAATTAGTAAAGGGGATTTAGTCCAAACTTCAAGAGCCATCTTCATCTTCTACAACCTCTAGTCCACCCTTTGATGCACTATAATAGAGAGCGTAAGAAGTTATGAGAGCTTGCATCATCACCATTCATAGTGGATTTTACCTTGAAAAGATTCGTGGACATAAGTCTTAATGCCCAACCACATAAATTCTTGTGTCTAATGTCTATCGCTTTTTGTATCTCTTTCTCTTATTTTTGTACAAAGCCATAGATGAGCATTCTAAGGAACATACCACACTTCGAGTACCATTGTGGGTCCTTGGACCAACTGTTGGCATCTACCTCAACAGAAAAATGCACCAACAGTTTGATGTCGTCAATCGGATCAATTGTCGCTCTCCAAATAAAAGGTTGTCTGACCCAAAAAACCTCTCCATGAAAGCAGATAAGACCCCAGTCTTTTTTCTCCCTGCATAAAATTTCATATGTCGTCATATTTTGGGCTTAACTTACTTTATTAGTCTAGTGTAGGTGAGACTAATGCACACCCAATAACATGTGAGGGTGGCAAGCATGAAACCTACCAACATCCCCCCTTGGGCAAGCATGTGAGACCT
This sequence comes from Pterocarya stenoptera, assembly GCA_003123785.1. Lineage (NCBI taxonomy): Eukaryota > Viridiplantae > Streptophyta > Magnoliopsida > Fagales > Juglandaceae > Pterocarya > Pterocarya stenoptera. Next base: position 337,808 of record QEOT01009233.1, read on the forward strand.
GCCTATTGGTGTTCATGGTAATTGGCGAGTAGAAAGCTTGCCCCACTTGTTCCCACAGGTGTGACCAATGCGCATGTAACGCTCCAATGGAAGGCCCAAATCACAAGGCCTATACTCCAAAAGGACTAATCAGTGATACAATTGGAGTCCCATTAGAACCTTATAAAGAGCAAGAACTTCTCATTCCCAATTAATGTGGGATCCCATATACCTCCTCCCCTTAGAGTCCATAGGAGTCTCAGCAGGTCTCCCACCCAGCATACCACTTTCAAAAAGTAAATATGTCAATAAATTTCTGACATCCTCATCGGGTCAGTTTGTCGTAAATGGCACGGCTCAAATACCACATTTCTAGTTGAGATAGACTCTGATACCATTTGTAACGCCCCTGTGGAAGGCTCAAACTACATAGCCTATACTCCAAAAAGACTTGTCTATGATACAATTGGAGCCCCATTGAAACCTTATAAAGAGTAATAAGTTCTCATTCCCAAGCAATGTGGAATCTCATATACCACCTACCTTTATCTTTATCATATAGGGTATCACAGGGCACATGGCCGAAAGCTGTACAATCGCCTCACGTAGATCCCTGTGGCGCCCCGTTCCTTAGTAAATGACTTTGGGGAGAATTTGTGGTGCCAAGGGTTCCAGCTGGTTGGCAACACCCTGAATTTAGATTAGGAATAGGCGTGAAATTTTCATAAGGAAATGCACGTCTAAGCACAATAAACATGTATGTATAAATCGTAGTGGAATAAGTAAAGGTTTAGTCAAAGACTAAATTCTATTTGTACCAGAGGTCTAAACCATAAGCTGGTTCAGGCATTCACAAATATCTATATGTCACCACCACGTCCAAAATAATATTACATAATACCATCTATTCATTTCCTGCATCTAGGTACGACAGATCAAGTATAATTTGTCGCTGGCTAAAAGTACATCTTTGAAAATAATACAAACGACTACTAACAAATATAGGCCTCCTTTACTATTGCTCGGACAGGATCGATCCTTCCTCCTTGGGGACCTCTCTAGGCTCTACTACTGCATCAAAGTCTATGGTTTCGATAACTAGGTTAAATAGCTATGAAAAAACCACTAATGAGAGACAATGCATATGAAGACGTAATCCACGGTTTCATTTAAAGGATATGTGAATGCATATATTTGTGCATGGAGACGAATCACCCTCTAGGCAAAAATACATGTATTCATAGCTATGGTGAGGAATCGTTATATGAATAAAACACGAGTATATAAGTATGGCGAGGAATCACTCTCTGAGGAGTTACCCTATGTACAAATGTCTAGTATACATATTTACCACAGAGGTGAGGAACCACCCTCTTCTTAAGCACATAAAATTAATCATATCTTATCATATAAATCCTGTAAGGAATCACTTCACCGCTCGACCCGAAGACTCACTCCCACCCAACTAACGTGCAAATTGACTTGCCTATTTCAAATTGTCCATCACACATACCGAGATATACTCGATTGGCCCGAGGACACATTCTAAGTATTCAACAGACTCGAAGAAACCAAAAAGGATACATCTAGGGAATCTTTCAACCCGTCTATCAAGTGAGGCCAATACGAAAGTGTTCCACCTCGATCATCACGAGGACCATTACTTTTCGTGTGAAACTTGTGGTAATGTGTCATAGGAATGGCACGGGGGCTCCTCAACTCGTCTATGATGATTGACATACGGTAAGACTAACACACCCGAAATTGACAACACCATCAATTTGAACCATTCAAACTCTTCATCTCAAAGTCATGGTATAAAGATAATTCATAAACATAATGAAGAAAATGTACATTAATTTCATAAAAATAATGAGGGAAAGTTATAGAATATGCATGGATAGACCTTACAACATACCCTCAACATTTACCCCACATTCTTAGTATAGTCTTAGAAACTAACCTACCTCAACAATATTAAAAATACTACGATGTCGCTAATGCAGCTCCATCCTCCACCCTATTTGAAGCTACTTGCTTTCTTTGAAGACTTCAACAACAAAGAAACTCCAACGCGTATGATCTCAAAAGTGAGATTTTGTCCATTGTCTAATCTTTTTTATTGGGCGGGACAATCAGATGTCCTTCACCTCTAACTCCAGGCATTCTTGAATATAACCCCTTTAGTCTCAACCGTCCATTTGTAGGATGATAGAGACAAGCTGACAGGATAAGGCACGCACATTCCTGTGGTTTGTCTTTAGTACAGCAATCCCATACCTTTGGGTTCAGATGATACGACCTACAAATTTGTAATTTTGCTTCTGAAAATTTACTCCTTATGTGACCTTTCAGGTGGACTATAGGCCTCTATATATAACATTGCTACCTCTTGAGTATTTTCATGTTATCTCAGAAAGCCCTTACGTCCGTATGGGTCTTGTCTTTGACCGTTACTCACCTTAGGCTCATATCTCCCTTTTCAACTGAGTTACTAGCCTTTTCTTGCTTGACCGACTCTAGGTGACAAATCCTTTGTTTCACCCTGTGCTGAGGTGTATCAGTTTGGCCTTCCACATAATGTTGCTCGTCCTGTTGAACTAGATGCACTTTATGGGCTACCATTGCCTCGTCTTCCATCTTTCAAAGGAAAGACTCTATTCTTTGCCTTCCACTTACCCCTAGAATGTGGTCTGTCCCTTTGCATTGGTGCATTTCTCACATCCTCACATCCTCCCTTCCTTATTAGGAATTTCATCCTCGAAATTTGATGAGGACCATCCCTTGATGTATGGGCAAATTTTCAAGTTGAAGTCAACCAAGTAAGGGTAGAATACCTAGTAAAAGGAGAAAAATTGAAGATGTACTAGCAAAAGTACGAGAAAAGCGCGCCCACTTTCAGTATTTTGACATCAACCAGATGCCACTAGAAGATAACTAAAAGGCAAACAAATTAGCAAGAGTCGCTTCGGGCATGGATGAGTCAGCCCACGAAGTGATGACCAAGACGCTGGAAACCCCCTCAGTTGGACACGTAATATCAGGGATAAGTTCAAGAACCCCTGAAAGGGCGCTTGGTGTTATGAAGTATCTGACTAGCGGAAAACTCCCCGATGAGAAATGGGAGGGGAGAAAAGTAAGGAACATGACAACTCGATTCACTCTCATGGACGGGATATTATACAAGCGAAGTTTCGTATAGCCTCTTTGAGGTGCATTTTGTTAGAAGAAGCGTGGTACATGATGACAAAGATACTTGAAAGGGTATGCGGGAATCACTCTGGGGGAAGGGCTTTGGCAAGAATGGTCCTGAGGGTAGGCTACCATTGGGCCCGTGCCCTTAGGGATGCAGAAAAATTCTTTAAGACGTGCGCAAAATGCCCTTAGGGATGCAGAAGAATTCTTTAAGAATTCTATAACGTCAATCTCCGCAACCTAGCTTTTTGCGTAGTGGGGGATCGACAATAGGATTATTTCATGAAGAGTAGGTGGAGACGTAAGCTTTGTCGACAATCACGCCAAGCAATATCACTAAATTCCTCTAGAAAACCATAGCATGATGATTTGGGATACCTTGGAACATAATCTCAGACAATGGACGATAGTTTGATTCCAACCATATCCTAACTGATGCACGAAACTCGGAATCAAGGTCAGATTCTCCTATCTGGGTCATCCCTAAGCTAAAGGGCAAGTTGAGGCTACTAACAAAACTTTGCTTAGTATTCTAAAGAAAATAATGAAGAGTTAAAGAGGAGCATGGGCCGAAGAACTCCTAAGAGTCTTGTGGGATATAAGACGATCATAAAGACCTGATGGAGGAAACCCTGTTCGTCGTGACTTACGGGAGCAAAGTGGTAATATCAGTCGAGATCAGGAAACCAAGCTATAAAGTCCAACACTACGACGAAGAGTCGAATAATAGAGGGCTAGAAGAGAACCTCAATTTGCAAGAGGAAAGGAGGGAAGAGGCAGAAATCAGGACAGCTGCCCACGGAAGAAAGACATATTACTACTTTAGCAAGAGAGGCAATCCTAGGGCGTTCAAGGTAGGAGACCTGGTACTAAAGGAAATGGGAGCAACGACACTGGTAAAAGGAAAGCTCGGCCCTTGGTGTGAAGGTTCATATGTGGTTACAGCTAGTCACAAACCAAGATCACACTGCCTCAAGGACGGGGAAGGAAAGGAGTTGTCTCATCCGTGGAATGCCAAACATCTCAGGAAATATTTTGCTTAAGCCATCAAATGTAACTTGAAAATGTAATGGAGTTGACTTTCTTTCAGATATTGTCTCTTGCTCGGCAACCCAATGAATTGGACAATCATTGCACTCGCATCTGCCAGTGCGGTCGAGCATCTCTCCCTCCAAACAAAAGTTGAGTGGTCGCTAGACTCGCACTTGACAACAAAAAGGACATCACCACTTGCACAAGGGTGTTAGTCTTCATTAGTGCGGTCAAGCATCTCTCCCACTAAACTAAAGTTGTGTGGTCACTACACTCTCACTTAGCAACACAAAGGATAACACCAAATACACAAGGGTGTCTGTCCTCTTCGATGTGGTCAAGCAACTCTCCTGCCGAACCAAAGTCGAGTGGTCACTACACTTGCACTTGGTGACACAAAGAAGAGCACCACTTAAACAAGGGTGTTCATCCTCACCAATGCAATCAAGTCTCCCGCTAAACCAAAGCTGAGTGGTTGCTACACTCACACTTGGCAACACAAAGGATAACACCACTTACACAAGAATGTTAGTCCTTCTTAGTGCGATCGAGCAACTCTCCCGCTAAACCAAAGTCGAGTGGTCGCTACCCTCACACTTGACGACACAAAGAATAACACCACTTACACAAGAGTGTTAGTCCTCTCCAACTTGGCCGAGCAACTCTCCTACCGAACTAAAGCCGAGTGGTCGCTACACTTGCACTGGGCAACACCAAGGACAACACCACTCACACAAAGGTGTTAGCCCTCGCCAACACAGCCCAACAACTCTCCCACTGAAATCAAAGTCGAGTGTTAGCAATGCCCATCTAATAAAACCAATAAAAGGACAACAGAAGAGGTTTAAACAAAAGCAACGACTCAAGGCAAAGCTACCCAAGGAATGACGCAATGAAAGTATAGTAAATATGAAACAATTGCCTGAGTTTAGAGCCCAGGCATCAGGCATCAATTTAGCACCTATAGAGTCTAACCATTGATAAGCGATGGTGCTCGATTACATGGTCTTCAACTACAAGGTACTCAAGTTAGTATCTAGCTGATCCAATAAATGGTCCCTTAGAAACTCCTAACCAAGAGCTAACCCATTGCCCCATGCTAGATTGCGGACGCAACGAGTTGCCACAACCTAGGACGAGAGTCGTACGACCTCCTTCCAAGACATAGTGAGCTCCCCTCGCAAGGCTGCCAAGTCGGCATCATGATGGGATCGCTTCTCCTTATGAATCCTAAATTCCTCTATAGCGGCCTTGAGTCGAGTCTTCTTTAGAATCGCCTCACTACGGTGGGCTTGGAACTTTGATTGGAGTTCATGGTGAAGGACCTCACCTTACAAGGCTTTCTTGAGGTCCTCACAAGGCTTTCTTGTGGTACCTAATTTCATGATCCTTCGCCCTACTTAGATCATTCATCAAACCATCATTGAGGTCAAGCTCATAGTCCAGTCTGTCCCTCAGAAGACTGCCCTCAAAGGATTTCCATGCCAACTTCTCCCGCTCAGCCATGAACTCATGATAGAGGTTGTCCAACTCCGCTTCTCGACGATGAAGAAGGGCACCCAACTCAGAACAAGTGGCTTCCCACTTCCTCATTTCCGTCTCTGACCACTCAAAGGCTCGCCTAGCCCCCTCCATAAACAAATAGAAGGAAAAAACCTATTCCTTCACTTGAGCATGGTAGCGGACAATCCAAGCCTATGACACCAAAACTACATTTAGGTGGTATGATGAGAAGGATGAGACACGAAAACAGAGGAACCTACCGTTGAAAGGAAGCCGTGGAGATTGAGCACGTCCTATTGAAAGAGTGGGTCCTAAGAGTTGCCTGCCTATGGGGTAGATGAAGAGGGGGCCTTGTGAGAAGAACTAGGTGCCCTCGAGGGACCTGTCGCCAACATGGCCAGGAAGGAAGCAACATACTCTCCCATAATGTTCTAGGCAAGGAGAAACGTGGGATCCACTCCATCTGTGACCACTCTCTGGCCTCCCTCCTCCTTCAAAGGACCTTCCTTACACAGAAACTAAACCAGAGGAAAGGATGAAAGCATCAATGACATCTTCCCCACCAGGCCAAAAAATCGGTGAGGTCTCCATGGAAGGAGTGCAGACATCGAGAGACACATCTTGGATATCCTTCCTAGGAATGGTAGGCAGGATTGAGGAAAGTTTGTTTAGCATGACCTCAGGTCCTCGAGGAGCAAGCGGTTCGTAGGAAGGACTTGTTTTTCTTCCTTGCCATTTCTAGCCACCTCATTTGAGTTGCTTTACCTTGGAGACGAGGTCCCAAACTCCTCGAACGACATCCCAACAGCTGAACCAAGAGTAGAAATGAAAAACATGGGATACATCGAACCTATGTCCCTCTTTCCTTTGCGAGAGACCTTAGTGGCATGACTAGGACTTGGTGGCAGCAACCGTTTGTGTGCTTGAGTGCCAGGTGGAGGTAGGGTGCTTGTTTGAGGTAGCACGAAGCCCCCTCCTCCTGGCTACTAAGCTCACGACTAGAACTTGACCCATTGCAAACAACTCTAGAGTCACTCAGTCACGAGTTCTCAGAAAACCTAAGTTCCTCATCGCCCTAACGTCTTCCGCCCTTGATTAAGTATTTCCACCAAGTGGTTCGGAAGGGCACTGGGACCCGGCTCTAGGCCGGACTCCCCCGTGGGGGTACGGTTGTCCACTACGGCAATGCCAAGTACCCACTCGAGCCAGCGACATCACTTTCTATACGTGCCTGATCATGAGCCTCTCTAGATTCACAAGTACATGCTCACGAAGGACAAGGCTTCTTCTGTTCCCGCTTTGAAGGGGAAAAAACAAGCCTTTTTTATTGCGAGCAGGAATTTCTTCCTGGACACTACAAGACAGGCACTTGACAAATCGTGACCAATATGGAGAAACCAAGAAACGATCTATGTTCTCCCTGGGAAAGAGAGCGTTAGACCAAGCCACCTCTGAGTTCTCCTTGACTCATGAGTAAACGAAGTCCAAACAGCCTATTTTCCTTGGAGAAAGGGTCACGTTGAGAGAATTTCCATCCATAATGCGCCCCTATATGGCACAAACCAAGAACTCACCATGCCTTGCTTCTACCATAGGGAACTCCCAGTAGGTCCCAAGAAAAAAAAAACTTCTTATTCCAGTCCTTGCGGCCCATCTGCGAGCGAAGTCTACATAGATTGCCCAGTTGCGGTCGGAAGTCGTGGGAATGAACAAATTATAAGGTCCGGGTACTCATCATTCATATGTTCCAAGGCCAAACACCACGCCACGTCATCTAGGGTTATGCAGTGTTGAAAGGTTGGGAGCACAAAGGAAGACGATAGTGGAGGGTACTTGAGAAAAGCTAGAATGAAAATCTACACAAAGACTAATGGGACCAAAGGAAAGGTAGAACGGGGGAACGTATGGAGCAAGAGCGACACTTTTAAAGAGAAAAGCAACGATTGGAGACCTACGCTTCCCCTAAGGCAACACTTGTTATTTACTACAGGATGGGACGTACGAATCCTGCAAAGCAAGCGGCCTAAGCGGACGTGGGGAAATGCAACCGATAGAAGTTGCTCGACCTAAGGGAAAGATAATCATCACAACGGATCAAAAGGGCCGTGCAAAAAGGAAAAAAAAAAGAGAAAAAAGAAAGAAAGAACAAATGGAATCCCCGTCGTGTGTGTGCAACAAGAATTTGAGGGGTAACTATTGGGCCCAAATCGCACCCCAAAAGATAAAATCCTAACCGGGCCCATTAAACTTAACGCTGGATGCGAAGTGAAAAGGTTGGGCGAGCGGCCCAAGAGTCCATCACTTAGAAACAGGGGCAGAGCCACAAGGGGAAAGCGATAGCTAACCTCCTCACACGAAGCCCACACGAAGAGCATGTCAACTAGCCTACGGAGCTAACTTGTTTGTGTAAGGAATGAGCTTGCCAAGGACCTTAGAGGGCATGTGGTACTAAATGTGTCAATGTGCCCACTCGAGAGGGCAAGTCTGAGATAGGCAGGAGTGGTCTTAAGGCCCATTGGAGTTACTGCATTAAATGCGATGACATGCTCCTTTAGGAAAGTACAATTGCCAAATTGTTGAAAGCAGTAGATGAGACTCTTGCCAAAAGAGGAATACATGTAAGGAATAGAGGGAAGATCTAGAGGTACACTCACTCCCTCTCTTTTGAGTAATCAAGAAGAATCTCTTTGGTCGTAACTAACTTAAGTATCGGAGACATCCTTTGGCTAAGGAGGCCGAGCCCATCTTACTTTTTGATTTCAAGTACAAGACGAATCATCCAAAACCAACGCGGACACAATTGCGGGAGTGCAAAACACATCCTTATCAGATCAGATCTAGTTTAGTTTGGACCATATATGAGTCAACTTATACTCGGCCCAAATAACTAAACCACTCTAGCTGCTTGACATAAATCCAACCTATTTTTTACGTGGGTTGACCTGCTGTGGCTTAGTTATCCGATATGAGTTCTACAAATTGATTTGCTTATATTGTTCGTTTGGTTCGGATTGACTTGATTATTCAACTCAACATGATCAGTTTTTTATTTGTTTATCTATTTAGTTTAGTCAAGTTCATATGAAATCCAATTACATAAATATTGACCCTATCCTAAAACTAACCAAAAGATAAGAAAGATGCGGTTCGCAGAAAAAAGAAAGTGAGGGGAACGTCATCATTCGAACACCACCACAAAATCATCCTACAAGACACAGTCAACCATAAAATGCTTAGCCATGTGGCATTATGCTTCCAATCCAGTCTAATAAGAAAAGAGTCACATGCAAATTAAGGAATGCCATGTTCAGAGTACAATGTTGACACTTAGTTAAACGTTCGCATTATTTATTTGACGTGAATATGTAATTAAATCAAGTATTTTTATATATTTGTGAGATATATTTAATATTTATTATGTTAATAGTATTATTTAGTAATTTTTCAGTGTACAGAAGTTTTGTAATTTTTAATTAATATTATTAATTAAATTGGTGTTGTTATTATTATTTTAATGTAACCGTGCTCGAGATTTCGTTTCCTGTCGGCTTGTTCATACGAGAAGAAAGCTGCCTTTTGCTTAGATTAGCATCGTTTTTGCATTGCTTTTTGTTCGGTCTCTGATTTCTTCGGCAACAACTCAGATAGTCTCTGACTTGATCTTCTCGAGCTCGGACTCCGAGAAGTTTGTACCCCGTTTCTTCCTTTTTTTTTTTTTTCTCAGCTTTCAATCCATTTCTCACGGCCGGTAACTTATTCAGTCACAGCCGCGGTGACACTCTCGGCCCGGTTGTTTTCAGACGTTTTCGGGTTCCTGAGGTTAGGGAACTTGGATTCCGAGTTGGGATTGCATTGGAATTGAAATCTCCTTGTGTTTATTCAGTTGCTGATTCGAATCTTGGGTTGCAGAAATCTCTGATGTTCAGGTTCCCTTTGATGGGAGTTCGCTTTTGTTGCCGTTTATTGGGGGAATATCTCTGAGATGAGCTTTGAGAAGTAGCCGTGGATTCTGTGGACTCTTTGAGGTCGCTTACTAAATGGAAATAGCTGAAAAGGGTGGTTCGGTTTCTATGCTGGTTTCCATTTGGTTGTTGAACTTACACAATTAATGCTCAGAGACGAAGCTAGTAGTGCTTTTCGTTTTATACGGAGTTGGGGGTTTGATTGCGAGGTTAAAGCCCTTGCTGGTAATTTGGCACGGGTTTCAGCTAGAACTATTGGGATGCTTTATCTCTTAGTAAAACTAAGCAGTTGACTGAATTTTTTCTTCGGAATTCGGTTGGTGCCTTCATATCTGTCAGCATGAAAGCTCCCTTAAATGGGTTTCTGCCAATTTCTGGAGAAGGTCTAGTTATTTGATTCCACCGCAAAAGTTTCCATTTTTCTATATAAAAGCATATTTTATTTTACATCTTTTTGTCTGAATTGTTCTGCTTGAAACTTTTTTTGTGTGGTTAACGCGCATTTTGATTCTTCAGTGCTATTTTCTCAGCTTCTTAAGTGATAAAACTTAGATATTAAGATATAGAGTTATGGGCTGCTTTCTATTTCAAAAATATATACACACGACTCAACTATTCAATAAAATTTATCAGTTTTTAAATTTATTTGAATTTCTTTGAGTTTTCTATTTAGTTGTGGGCTGTTTCCTATTTAGTTTCTTTCAGTGGTAGAGTTTACTTTCTCTTGCTCTTATGTTAGAAATAAAAAAATGTATTGCTGCACGCATGAACTCTATACATGTGTATACCGGCTTGTTGTTGAAGTTAGTTATATCTGATGCGGTTATGAGTGGTGATATTTTACTTATAAAAAAGAAAAGAAAAAGAGTGGTGATATAGAGTTGTGAATTCTCTGTGTCCAGAAATCGTAAGTAACAGGTGTGGAGGGTTGATATATATAGGTTCATTTCACCATTTCTGCAGAGTCTTGAGTCAATTATAAGAACCTTTTTTCTCTCCGTACACTTTTCTGTTTTTCGTTTGTTTGGCTGGTGATACTGTTCATGGAAGGTTGAGTGAGTGATTACTGCAAGTATGAGTAGGAATACGAGCATGTTGAATGCTGTTGTTATTGATCGTAAGTTCTTTGAGGTAGTTAGAGCTGAGCGATGGTTGAACATTACAGAAAGGAGGTGAAAGTTAGTGAGAAGCCTTCACTTGGAGTTAGCCTCGGCATGGTGGTTCACTAAAGCTTTGGAGGACTGCTTGAAGGTGGGACTAAGGGAGTTTTATTCAACTCCCAGAGAAGGGGACAAGGGCTTCATAGCCCAAAGGTGAGCTAACTCCCAAGGGGGCATTCATGTCGATGGTGGAGTTCAAGCAGGAGGGTCGGAGAAATAGTATTCTCATTCTTGAAGGGAGAGATGGGAGGGGGTGGAGAAAACTAGTGGAGGTTTTGAGGGAGGCAGGCAAAGATGGCCGTGTAGCTAGGTCGACTCCTCTAATGGTGGTTGCGACGTCGGCAGCTCAACCCCCGAATTCGTGTTTGGTGGCTCTAAAAGAACCGAGGGCTTTGGACCCATCCCGTCAACCTGTCAAACTGAGAGGAGTTGTAATTTGGAGACACCGTTGCTTCAGTAGAAGTCCAGAGTTTGGAGGGGGCTGGCAGTGGAACTGTCGGTCTTAATAAGGAAAGTCTCATGCGGGTTGTGATGGAGATGCAGAGGAAAATAGAAGACTTGCAAGCAGATTTATGTGCTTTGAAACGGTGTGTTGAAGAAGATGCAGGAGTGGGAGTGTGCCTGGGCCTGGGGGATGGCCATAAGCATCGGTCTGAGGTATGGCCAATGGGTCAGGAACCGAATGGGCCCAAGCATTATACGTAGGCCTCAGGAAAAGAAAAACTGGAGTTGGGCCCTAGAGCTGAAGTTGGGCCTCAGGGTAAACAGCCTAAGCTGAAGAGGCCTGTTTGGAGGAGACGTGTATCGCTTGCCTCAGGCCCATCGACGGGTGGGCCTCAGCCACCATTGCCGGCGAAGAGCCAAATGGCCCTGACGAAGGTGGCAACACCTCCAACGGAGGCTAGGTTGCCGGACTCTGGTCCGGTTGAGCAACGACGTGCCAGAAATGAATCGGGGTCCATCCCAGTGCATTTCGAGGGATGCCGGTACTTCAAAATTCACAGAACCGCCAACGGTTCCTTTGTCGTTAGTGGAGGATTGGAGTTTTGAGTTCTCTTCCTGCGAAGAGATGCCTGCGATGGGGGGCTTACAGGAAACTGTCGGGACAACAGCCAGGTGGAGATGGTGGAGTTCTTGCCACAGTGTGATGCTATTGCTGCTTTAGGTAGCCAGAAAATGCCGATAATCATGATGGGAGGGTCTCCTCCCCAGCCGGAGGCCCGTTGTCAACTCAAGGATCCTCTTGACTGTATCGTGGTGGGAAACCTCTGCTCTGAAGCTCAAGTTCTAGGGGCTAAGGGGGCAGGGGTGGAGGTGGTTGATCTTACTGTAATTGAAGCGGGTCATGCACAATCAAAGAAATTAGGGTAAAAAAAACAGCTAGAGGTCAAGCGCCTAACTTGGTCACTGAATTATGAAGGAAGCTCATGCCGTGAAAGATCCAAAGGGAAGGGGCTTGCTTATTCTTTATGAAGCCAAAAATTGTGTCTTGGAACGTCCGTGGGTTAAATGAGGCGAATAAGTGACTTCATATAAAAAATTTGCTGCAAGAGTGGAGGGCGAACATAGTATGTTTACAAGAAACTAAGCTGAAAGTTTTTCTAGAAGGTTAATTCGAAGTGTTTGGAGTTGTACTTATGCGGATTGGACCTATCTAGCATCGAATGGGGCTTTGGGTGGAATCTTAGTGATGTGGGATAAAAGTGTTGTTGAGAAAATGAAGGAGTTTGTGGGGGAGTATACAGTGGCATGCTCTTTTAAGAGTGTGGTAGATAATTTTGTGTGGGCTTTTGCAAGAGTATACGGTCCAAATGTCGACAATGATAGATGTTTCTTATGGGAGGAACTTGCTGGGTTACATAGTTGGTGAGAGATTCCTTGGTGTATAGGAGGGGCTTTTAATGTCATCAAATTTCTTAGTGAACGATCTAGTGAGAGTAAGATGCTCCAAGCAATGACAGAGTTCTCAGATTGTATCTTTGACTTAAACCTGCTAGATATTTCTCTATTGGGGGGTTCCTTTACTTGGTCAAATAATCAGACATGGTCCCAGCTGGAGAAATTCCTAATCTCACCGGAGTGGGAGGTGCACTATCCAAAGGTGTGCCAAAAGAGGTTGTTACGTCTTTGCTCGGATCATTTTTCAATATTGTTGGATTGTGGTGGCATTTGAAGCGGGCGTCGATACTTCAAGTTTGAAAACATGTGATTGAAAAGTGAAGGCTTTGTGGTAGCTTAGGCAATGGTGGTCTTCTTACCAGTTAATGGTAACCCCTCATACATCCTAGCTTGTAAGTTAAAAGCTTTGAAAAATGACCTTAAGCTTTGGAATTTACAATCCTTTGGAGATATAGGGGAGCGAAAAAAATTCATGGTGGAGATGTTGCAACAGTTGAGCGGATACTTGAGGCTAGAGCCCTTTTACCAGAAGAGCTATTGCGCCATATAGAGTTGGTTTCAGAATTAGAAATAGTACTATCCTTAGAGGAGATTTCTTGGCACCAGAAGTCGAGAGCATTGTGGCTGAAAGAAGGAGATCGGAGTACTAAGTTCTTCTATAGAGTTGTTAACTCTCCTAGAAGATCTAATACCATCGAAATGCTAGACATCAATGGTATGAAGTGTAAGGAGGCCCCTTTGATTCGTGACCATGTGGTGGATTTCTATGAACAACTGCTTACAGAACGTGAGAGATGGAGGCCAAAGCTGGATGGTCTTGTTTTTTATACTATTGAGCCTTAGGAAGCCTCTTGGTTGGAGAGGTCTTTTGAAGATGAGGAAGTGTATGATGTAGTTAGACGTATGGGTAAAAATAAAGCTCCAGGCCCAGATGGCTTCTCGATGGGCTTTTTCCAATCTTGTTAGGAGGTGGTGAAAGTGGACATTATGAATGTGTTTCAGGAAGTATCCTTGGTTGGCAAGTTTGAGAAATGCCTAAATGCTATTTTTATTACGTTGATCCCTGGAGCGTCGGAGGTTAAGGATTTTTGACCCATTAGCCTTGTGACTGGGGTGTATAAAATTATTTCCAAGGTTCATGCTAACAGATTGGGGGCGGTGTTGGGCAAGATCATTTCAAAACCACAAAATGCATTTATTAGGGGGCGACAAATTTTGGGTTCAGTTCCTTATAGCGAACGAGGGCCTGGATAGCAGATTAAAGGCTGGCTCCACAAAGATGATTTGCAAGTTAGATATAGAGAAGGCATATGACCATGTAAATTGGGAAATCCTCTTGTATTTGTTGGGGAGATGTGGCTTTGGGGCTAGGTGGCGTTCTTGAATTAGTTGGTGCATCTCTACAGCCAGATTCTCAATATTGATTAATGGTTGCCCTATCGGCTTTTTCAGCAGCTCTCGAGGTCTAAGGCAAGAAGATCCTTTGTCCCCACTTCTCTTTGTTATCATTATGGAGGCCTTGAGTAGGATGATATCAACGGTGGTTACGCATGGGTTTGTGACTGGATTTCCAATTGGTGATCCCAACAGGGGCATTATTACTTTGTCTCATTTACTTTTTGCAGATGACACGCTCCTATTCTGTGAGGTAGATTGAAACCAGTTGAGGGCATTGAAGGCTTTGTTATTATGCTTCAAAGCAGCGTCAGGCCTGAAAGTTAATGTTGACAAGTCAGAGTTAGTGTCAGTGGGGAACGTGAGTAACACTAGGCAGCTAGCTAGTATTCTTGGGTGCAAGGTAGCTTCTCTTCCCATTACCTACTTGGGATTGTCGTTGGAGGCTGCCACAAGGGCCTCATCCATATGGGATTTAGTCATAAAGAAGATAGGAAGGAAATTGGTAGGGTGTAAGAGATTGTATTTGTCGAAAGGTGGCTAGTTGACTCTTATCAAAAGTACCCTTTTTAACATACCTACGTACTTCTTATCTTTGTTCCAATTGCCTGCCAGGGTAGCGGCTCGGATTGAGAAACTGTATCGTGATTTCTTATGGGGTGGGATAGGGATAAATTCAAATTTCACCTGGTCAGCTGGGATAAGGTGTGTAGACCAATCTCGTCAGGTGGTTTGGGTATAAAAAAATTTGAGAACACTCAATCGGGCCCTACCTGGGAAGTGGCTATGGAGGTATAACAAGGAGACAGAAGCCCTATGGAAACTGGTGATTGCTGGTGATTGATTGTAAATATGGAAGCATGGTTTTTTTTTTTTTTTTTNAAATTGGTGTTGGGGAGGGGTTCTTGCATTAAGTTTTGGAGGGACATATGGCGTGGGAATGAGGCTCTAAAGGATGCATTTCCAGCTATTTTCCGAGGGGCTCGTAACCAGGAAGTTTCAATAGAGGACCTTATGCTTCTATCAGGGACCAAGTGCAGTGGAACGTCATGTTTAGTAGAGCAGCGCAAGATTGAGAAGTGGACATCTTTGAGGCTTTTTTCAGCAAGTTGATAGGATGTGGTGGACTCCCATGGGTAAGGGCATTTTCTCAGTTCGATCCTTTTATAAGTCCCTTTCCCAAGCCGCAAATATTCCATTCCCATGGAGGAGAATTTGGAGAAATAGGTTGCCTCCAAAAGCGGTCTTCGTTACATGGACAATAGCGTTGAGGAAGATTCTGACTAACGACAATCTGAGGAAGCGCCAGATAGTTATACTAGACTAGTGTTGAATGTGCAAGAGATCTAACAAGACAGTGGAACACCTCTTGCTACATTGCGAGACAACTAGAGCCTTGTGGGTGGAAGTCTTTAGCCGGATAGAGTTATCCTTTGTTATGCTTGCATCTGTGGTAGATCTATTGGCCAGCTGGACACTTCCAAGAGGAGTTCAACAAATCAAAGCGGTGTGGAAAATGATCCCGATTTGTCTTATGTGGTGTATATGGCAAGAGCGCAATGATCGGATTTTCAAAATCAAGGAGCAGTCTCTGGAGGAACTTAGAACTCTATTTTTCAGTACTTTATTTCTATGGGCCATTGCTTTAGATTTTAATGGCCTGAATTTTGATGACTTTTTAGTTTCCCTTACTTCAAACTAGATAGGTCTTATCTCTTGTATACCATGTTGTGTACTTAGGTTTTGCTTATCTCTATTAATATATTATTGATTACTTATCAAAAAAAAAAAAAAGAGGAAGAAAAGATGGTTTCGCTTTTTTTTTTTTTTCACGGGGAGAATATTTATTAGCCATCAATTCTTCGAGTTCCAACATATAAATTTGTAATTTTGTTTTGTTTAGAAAACATATGAATTTGATTGTTTAAGCTGATCTCTCTCTCTCTCTCTCTCTCTCTCTCTCTCTCTCTCTCTCTCTCTCTCTCTCTCTCTGTTCTAATTACTTGTTCCCTTTCAGCCAAAAATTATAACTCAATGAACTAAATTCAATTTTAGTATGCCTTTGAACAACTTGATGTGAAATTGTGAATGATTATCGAATTTCGAGTTATGTTTTTCATGGTTTGCCATGCAAACTATGAAAAACGTAGATGGGTATCTCCATTCATTAAAAAAAAAAAATGAAAAGGGCTCCTTAAATTTGAAAGCTAAGTTTTGCTAACTTGTGTGTGCTAAATCCATTGAGTGATTGTTAAAAGCGTGGTAGAAACTGATATTTTAGTTTTTCATCTGCTAGTATTTTCATGTGCTTAATGGAGAAAAACAGAACATGTTATCTTTGTGGTTAACAATCACAAGGTTCTCTTGAGTTTTTGGTTGATCCCAGTTATTCTAATGCGCTGCTATTGATGCCTGCAAAAAACTTGTGAGAGCATGGTGTTGTTTGTTCCCAGTCTTGCAATTATGTTTGTAAAAGGAAAGCATGGTACAGTTTCTCTAACCTTGAGCTTAATACCAGCTGTTTTACCCTACCTTAGGTAACGATTTCCAAAACTTCAGTAACCCTCATAGGTTCTTGCAAATTTAAATGAGTTTACTTTTCATTGCCATATTTGAAATTCAAAATTATATTGTCTAGTTCCATTGGAAAATAAACTATTGTGGAATTTGAGCATTTGACCTTTTCATTGCCATATCTTTTAATTCTCATGATTTCTACAGTTTTGAAGTTTTGTATAATGGTGATAATATTTGTTTGAATTGAGAACAGGAGAGAAGACAAATATTAATTCAGAGTTATGGCATGCTTGTGCGGGGCCTCTGGTTTCTTTGCCTCCAGTCGGAAGTCTCGTAGTTTACTTCCCTCAAGGCCACAGCGAGCAAGTATGCTACTTTTTTCTTTTCTTTTCTTTTTCTTTTTCATCTGTTTGAAATGCAACAGTTTCTGGATTCTGGATTCTGATAGAACTTTTGACAACTAAAATTTTCAGGTTGCAGCATCAATGCAACAGGAGACCAACTTCATACCCAACTATCCTAACCTTCCATCAAAGTTGATTTGCATGCTCCATAATGTCACACTGCATGTATGAGTCTCCACAATTATGCTATTCTTTTGAATTAATGGAATCTTATTGAGTCTTAAATCATTTATATTTTGAATCAGGCTGATCTTGAAACTGATGAAGTCTATGCACAGATGACCCTTCAACCTGTAAACAAAGTAGGTCAGCTGTTCAATTCAGGAGTTAATATAGACATAAATGACAGAATTCTCTTAAGATGTAATCATGCATACATATAGAACGTTGTTTGAAACATCTGTTCTACAGTATGACAAGGAAGCATTACTGGCATCTGAGATGGGCCTCAAGCAAAGCAGACAACCAGCTGAATTCTTCTGCAAAACTCTTACGGCTAGTGACACTAGTACTCATGGTGGTTTTTCTGTACCTCGTCGAGCAGCTGAGAAGATCTTTCCGCCTCTTGTTCGTACCTGTTTTTGAAAGTTTCATGTCTTTTCAATTCAAAAATTCTATCTAGTAAATTTACCTCTTCCAGAGATCACCGTGGGTTTTTTTTTTTAATATATATATATACCCATCTATATAGGATTACTCAATGCAACCCCCAGCTCAGGAGCTCGTAGCTAGAGATTTACATGACACTTCATGGACATTCAGGCATATTTTTCGCGGTATTGATCCCTTCAAAAGAATCCAAACTTCATTCTATCCCTCATTCAATGTCATTCTTTTCTTTGCTAATATATAATCAGTGATGTTTCTTTTAGATGAGTTCTTTCATACCAAGAACTTGCATTGGATGTTTGTATGAGTTGGACTGCGGAAAACAGGTTTAATAAATAATACATTAAAATTGCTTAGTGCTTCAATTGCAGGCCAACCAAAAAGGCACTTGCTGACCTCAGGTTGGAGTGTATTTGTTAGCACCAAAAGACTCTTCGCTGGAGATTCTGTTATTGTTATAAGGTATGAAATAGATGTTTTGAACTTTTGGTAAAATGAAAGAGTTCTGCTAGATTATTGCCCCTCCTATAACCAAGCTGAAATAATCTGGTTGTGTGTAGAGATGAAAAAACCCAGCTTCTCCTGGGAATAAAGCGTGCTAATAGACAACAGCCAGCTCTTTCTTCATTGGTCATATCCAGTGATAGCATGCATATCGGGATTCTAGCTGCCGCAGCTCATGCTGCTGCAAATAACAGTCCATTTACTATATTTTACAACCCAAGGTACTTCTGCGGGATTTTTTTTAAGGTTGTCTTTTGGCTGACAGGCTCTGATAAAATAATTTAACTATAATAGGGCTAGCCCCTCTGAGTTCGTGATTCCCTTATCCAAATATAATAAAGCAATGTATACCCAAGTTTCAATCGGCATGCGATTTAGAATGATGTTTGAGACTGAGGAGTCCAGTATACGAAGATACATGGGTACAATTACCGGTATCAGTGATTTGGATCCTGTTGGATGGAAAAATTCACAGTGGCGCAATCTTCAGGTATTCTACAGCCATAAACACACGTTGGATTCTAATAAAATCTTTAATATGTTAGAAAGGCACACCTTTTTGGGCGTGTGTTACTTCTACACTTGGAAATTAGGTTCATTGTTGCAATATTCATGTTTCAATCATCAATAATCTAAATATATGGACTTGGAAACATGAAAATTACTCTTCCAGGCTGAATTCTCTAAATGGATGCTCGTGTTTGGTAATTAAGTTGTATTCAGTTATGCTGACTATTATTGTGGTCTATATTTCTAGGCAGTTTTAGGAATGTTATAGTTAGGGACGGAGGCATGCACATTATGGTTCCTGGCGTTAAAATGTCCTGTTGCAATCTTTCTGGGTCTGTCCAAGAGTCTCTCCCTGCATGCCATTCAAATAGCACCTACTTGATGTGTTGAAGTCAAAATTTACTAATATTCTTAACTTTTTAATCTCAACTTAGACAGTGAACCAACATTTGCATTTTTGATAGGTTGGATGGGATGAATCAGCAGCCGGTGAACGGCCAAGCCGAGTTTCAATCTGGGAAACAGAGCCTGTTGTAACTCCTTTCTACATTTATCCACCTCCATTTTTCAGACCGCCAGGTAAATCATGTTTACCAAGTAACTATTCTCTATTACTTGAGAGAAGTATGACTTCATATGCCTAATACAGAAACCATCAACAAACTAATTTTTTTTAAATATCCAATGTATCTAAGAGCAGTTTTACACAACTGAATAAAGTGGTTTAGACAAACATGATGAAAGAAAAGAGTTTTGGTTGGATGAGTCATTTTGTGAAGACCCAAATTTATGTTTCCAATCATCATTTAATTGAGTCAATCTTTTCCAAGTTGGTGCCCTAATCTTGGTAATAACTGTAATACTAGAATGAAGCACACTCTCTTAAAAAAAATGTGACACATCCAAATGTGCAGTGGGGTGTTTTTTTGTTTTTTTTNATGAGTATGACATAGAGAATGCTTTCAAGAGAACCATGCCTTGGCTTGGCAATGACTTTGGCATGAAGGATGCCCCTAGCTCTATCTTCCCTGGTATGAGCTTAGTGCAGTGGATGAACAAGCAGCAAAATAATCAGTTTTCAGCAGCTCAGTCTGGATTTTTCCCACCGATTGTTTCTTCAACTGCCCCACATAATAACCTTAATGCTGATGATCCATCTAAATTGTTGAGTTTTCAACCCCCCATCATGTCCGCACCAAGTCTCCAGTTTAACAAAGCAAACGCCCAAAACCAAGTCAGTCAATTTCAACAGCCACCTATGACATGGCCCCAGCAGCAGCACCTGCAGCAATTAATGCAGAATCCTATTAGCCAACAGCAGCTGCAGATACAGCAAGAACTTCAACAGCTGCCACAGCGGCAGCAACTACAGCAACAGCAGCCACAACAGCAGCAACAGCAGCCACAACTGGAACAACAACAGCACCAGCACCAGCACCAGCAGATATGTCATCTGGGCCTTGTAAATAATGCTGTAGTTGCCCCTAAGCAGGTTCCAAACCAAAGTTCGCAGCAACCAGTTGAATACTCTCAGCTCCAACCACAGCAAATGCTGATAGGAAATACCCAAACTCAGCAGAGTATCCACTCTAATAATAAGTGTTCATTGCAGTTGACATCCATACCACAAGATTCTCAGTTTCTGCAACAAACTGAACTGCAAGCCTGTCTCTTACAAAGACAGCAGCAGCAGCAAGCACAATTGCAACAGTCCTCAATACAGTTGTTCCAATTGCAACAAAGCCAGTCACAGAGAGCACATCAGCTTCCCCAACCGCAACAGTTGTCGCAACTAGGTCTTTCAGAGCAGGAACTTCAATTGCAGTTGCTACAGAAGTTGCAACATCAGCAGCAATTGCTCTCCCCAGCTAACCGACTTTTGCAGCCCCAATTGCCGCAGCAACAGCAGCCCAATCTGCAAAACCAGCAAGTACCACTCCTCCCTTCATCTCAGCATCAGCCTCAACAGTTAAGCAGCAATAGCTTCTCAACAGAGAAGCATATTAATGGTAATAGCTTATCAACTTCTGCACTGATGAAGTCACAACAGATTCCTTTGAACCATGCCCAGAGCCAGCACAAGCCACTTACAACAGTCAGAGCCCATTCTGGTCTTACAGAAGGAGATGCTCCTTCATGTTCAACCTCACCGTCTTCTAATAATTGCCAGGTTTCCCCATCCAACCTTCTGAGCAGAAACCATCAAGGACCAACCTTATTGGTGAGTGACTCATTGGTTGAGCCTGCAAATAATATTCAGGAGCTGCATTGCAAATCTGTTATACAGATCAAAGAAGAGTTGTCCAGCTCAAAAGGACCAGACCAGGTAAAATATAGAAGTACCATCACTGATCAGTTGGAGGCATCTTCCTCTGGAACATCGTATTGTCTGGATGCTGGTACCATCCACCCAAACTTCCCAATCCCCACATTTGGTTTGGATGGTGATGTCCAGTCAAATCCTCAGAACAATCATCCATTGGCAGCTAATATTGATGGATTGGCGCCTGACACCTTTTTGATAAGGGGGTATGACTCGCAAAAAGATCTTCAGAACTTACTTTCTAGTTATGGTGGTACTCCAAGTGATATTGAGACAGATTTGCCCACTACTGTGATTAGCTCTCAGTCATTTGGGGTGCCAAACATTCCTTTTAAGCCAGGGTGTTCAAGTGATATTGCTATCAATGAAGCTGGAGCTTTTGGCAGTGGAATGTGGGCTAACCAGACTCAACGTATGCGAACCTATACAAAGGTTTGTTGATCTGCTTTTATCTTTGCTTTTGAAATGCCTTACAAAGCGAGGTATATTTTCCTCTTTAACATCGGCAAAATACGTCCATGTCAGCAGCCTTATTGCCGAAAGGAGACTGTTTTATGCCCAATTATTCCAACCTTCTTCAAATTTAACATCTGCATGCTTTGTAGTGTCACCCTGCTTGTGTAAAAGAATTTGAGTCTCCATGATTTGGCAGCCATTTTTAATAATGAAACATAAGTTTCAAAATTGTGTTCTTATGGATCTTAAGTGACAACCTAAGCTAAAATTCTGCCAACTAAATGCTAGTAGTTCCCATACATTTTATTTTTGTGCATTTCCAGATGCATTTCATGATAAAAGGAATCTGTGGTAAAGATTGTGTAATTGATCCTCAGGATAATCATATCAAGTTTCCTGGATAAAATAACTTAACCCGTGGCATTGATACCCCAGAAATTTGATTCATATATGATAAAATTCCTAGTTTTAGCTGAGGTGTCTTATTATAACTGATTTGCTCGTGTGAAAGAGTTGAGATTGCTACAAGTTCAAGTGTAGCCCACTGCATTGAATTGGTTCCATGACTTTAATAGTGAGAATAATACCTCCAAGAAATTATTCCATTGAACGAATTTCCATCTGGAGAGTTTCGGGATTTGCATCATTCTCATGCCAGTGGCAGCTGCGAATAGATCCTATACTCCTTTGGTCAGGATTGTATTAGCCCAAGTACTTATTTGTTGAGAAGAAACTGATCCAATTTGAAATTGTTGATGTTTATACCCGATCAATCATTGAAGGAGAATCCTGATTCATATCGATTAAGCTTCCTTCAGATTACTGGGGAAGTTCTTCCAAAATACCAAAGATCGTAGTTCTCACGTGAGCAATCAAAATGATTTTGTAGCATCCTTAGGTTTAGGTATTGTTCTTCCAATTATCGTTCCAAGCATTTCTTGGTGAGGTAGCTCTATATAATCAAATTTAAAAGAATTTCTTCTAATATACGAGCAACACCAAAACCCCTCTAGAGCCCAAACCTCCATTTTTCTTACCCGTTGTCCTCCTATCTTGCCCTTCCTCTCAAGGGGTTGTTGAGGTAGTATTGCATACTGTCCTCTGGAACATCCATGATTCGGATTGACTTTTATGAATATATAATGGAATTAGCAAGAAACTATACCCATAGGATGAACATAAGTTCATATGACTTTGCTCAGGTATAGTATATAATTTATTATAAATTAAATTAAATTATTTTTTCCAAATGGAGGAATAATCAACTTGAAGTAGGAAACTTCCAAAATTTATCAGTTAGGGTTCAAGATTGAAGTGGTCATAATTATATCATTTTCGATTCTATATCATGCAGGAGCAAAGTTTCACGCTTCATTATAGATTTTATTTCAGACAGTTTTACATTCATATAAAAGACAAATGCTTATTAATTGCCATTTTATCGTCCATTTTTGTCTTTATGTACTTTGACTATGCCTATTTACTTCTATCAATAAAATTTTACTGCACCTATAAAAGAAATTATTGTTCATTTAGCAATCATCTAGTGAAAAATGTCTCATAGAAATAACACAAGGTGCCTTTTTTGAAGGTTGATGTTGCTTGAAAGGAGCAGAGTTTCATGCTTTCAAGATTATATGCTTAGAATTATAGGTTTTATATCAGGCAGGTTTTTCATTTATATATAAGAGAAAATGCTTTGCAATTGCCATTTTATTGTCCACGTAGCAACCATTTAATTGAAAAATGTATCATTATTATACACAAGGCGTGTTTTTAATGAGATTCTCAGATACCTAATATTGATTCAACCTCTTGAAGGTTCAAAAGCGTGGCTCTGTGGGAAGAAGTATTGATGTAAACCGTTACAAAGGGTATGATGAACTCAGGCATGATCTTGCCCTCATGTTTGGAATTGAAGGGCAACTACAAGATCCACAACGTAATGACTGGAAACTTGTTTATGTGGATCATGAAAATGATATTCTTCTTGTTGGTGATGATCCTTGGGAGTAAGTGCAGACCCCCCAAATCTGCTTTAGTGTGTATTGATTCTCCAGTTTTTTTTTAACTATACATTCTTTTATTTTATCAATGTTTTTTAACTACACATTCTTAATTGGTCTCAGGGAATTTGTAAGCTGTGTTCAAAGCATAAAGATATTGTCATCTGCTGAAGTAGAGCAGATGAGTTTGGATGGAGATCTGGGTCACATCCCAGGGGTTCAAAATCAAGCCTGTCGGCTGTAATGGGATGGACAGTGGTGGTGCATGGAGGGTATGACGATAACTCCACTGCCTCATATAATCGATGAGGGTTCCAAGATTGAAAATGAAGTGGTTTCTTTGACTTAACTCTGGGTTCTTAAAGACCATCTAAGACTAGTTGGCCTCATCTAGTTCTAATAGAAGATGAAAAAGGAGAGCGGTGAAGTGTTATTCTGTAACAGGAGAATGCTGCTAATAACAAAGGCCGAGAGGAGAAATATGTTGCTAGTCTTGGAGTAATGTTGATACTAAAAATGCTATTGTTCTTGGGTGAGATGGAGCTCAAAATGGTAGCACACCTTATTTAGAAATGATTTATACAGTGTTAAGGTGTGCAAGTTCTATGCACTAATTTTTAAAAAAAAGTGGCCTCAAATATGAACCCATGTGAAAAACTCATTTTTTAGTGGTGGGTGATGGGTTCAACTTTTTCCAAAATGAATGAGCAGAACTTGTATATCATTGGACTGTATTTAGCATTACTACTCGGATGTTTGTATATATGCTAACAAAAATAAAGACAAATGTGGAATTGAAGAATTTGTAATAGTTGTAGTTTGAGACCCGACCAGATATAGATCATGCACCATGCTTTAGTGCTATTTGTAAGTTTTGTAGCCAGTACTTGTTCTTTCCCAAGTTATAATTACCTGGAAATTGCCGTTGTGGTCTTCCTCCTATATGGTAATGCTGTCCTAGAAAAAAACAAAAACAAAAAGGATATAAGCATACTAATAGTACTGGTTTCTCTCTCACACACCTGAAACTTTCCCACTATAATAGCTTGTGTTAACAAAAACGATGGGGGCACTTGGGTAAACTTAAGCCATAGATCACTGCATTTTCCTCGGGGTAAGTAAATCTGGGGTTTGGGTAGTGAGGTATTTTGAGGTATTCTGTTAATAATAGTGAAAAAGTAATGATAGAATATTGAATAGTACTAAAAAGTAGGTGAAAATCAATAATAAAATAATGAATAATAATAAGGTATTCTGAAAATACCTTGACACCCAAACTATTAATCTCGATATAGTCATGACTTGAATGCGTTTCAACTCCTCTAAAAGCAAAATAATGTTGGCCAGATTGCTACATCACACCCAAGTTGAGAAGAGAGTATGTTGGCTAAAATTGATATAGTGTTCACGCCCAAATAGAAGTGAGAGAGGAGAGTATGGTCATCTTCTATGTTCTAGTACTCTTGCCATTTTTTGTTATGTGTGGAGGGAAATGGTAGTTAAAGTAGTTAATTGAGGGGGAAACGATCGAAGAAGTAATGTAGAAGACCTGAGGCCAAAACATTGCACATGGATTAATGAGGCAACAAAATAGTGCGTAGCAAGTTAGTGAAACAACGAGTTTTGGAGAGGGTCGAATTTAGTATTTCTGTTAGAAGTTAAAAGATGTGTTTTGTATTTCGAGTAAATCAGTGCTTTTTAAGTCATTTGTTAGTTGTAAAAAAACATGGGAGAGAACTGAGGAAGGCATCTGAAGTGTATTGTGATTCTTGAAGTGGAGGTTGGGTTTTCCTCGAATAAAACCCAGTTTCTTGATTCTTCTTTCTTTCTTTGTATATCTAGAATTCCCTAACAATTGGTATTAGAGCCATTTCAAGGGCTCATGACTTATTTTTTAAGCCCTATCTAAAGAATTTTGTCCTTATATGTTTTGATGACATACTCATTTATAACAAGTCCTATTCTGACCATTTGAAGTATTTAAGGCTAGTATTGGATACATTGAGTTAGCACAAGCTATTTGCTAAGATGTCCAAATGTAGATTTGAGGTGGCTGAGGTGGCTAAGGTGGATTAATTAGGGCATCTCATATCAAGTTCTAGGGTTAAAGCTGATCCTGCTAAAATCACTTCCATGATGGAATGACCAGTTCCAAATTCCTTGAAATATTTGAGGGGGTTCTTGGACTTATTGGGTATTATAGGAAATTTCTCAAAGGACATGTATCTATTGCAGCACCTATGACAACCCTCTTGAAGAAGAATGCATTTGATTGGTGTGAATCAGTAGAAATAGCATTTAGAGAATTGAAACAAGCTCTAACACAACCACCAGTGTTGAGACTACCAAATTTCTCTAAGCAATTCACAGTGGAGTGTGATGCTAGTGGTATTGATTTGGGAGCAGTCCTTATGCAAGAGGGTCAACCAATTGCTTACTTCAACAAGGCTCTTAAGGGAAGATGTTTATTATTGTCGACTTATGAAAAAGTGTTATTTGCATTGGCCACTACTTTTTAGAAGTGGAGACCCTACTTGCTAGGTCAGTCATTAAAAATTAATATTGACCAACAAGCATTTAATTTCCTATTAGAGCAGAATGTGGGTACAGAAGCTTAGCAAAAGTGGATCACAAAGTTGCTGGGACTACAAGAAAGAGAGAGAGAGAGAGAATAAAATAGCTTATGGTGTTTCAAGGAGAGAGGAGGAGCATAATGCCACTTTGGCATTGATTTTTTTCCCTACCCCTTTATGGATTTTGGTGAATTGAAGGCTAGTTATGCACCGTCTCCACAGATACTACACATATATGACAGATTGCAAGCTGGAGTGAATCTGACAAACACTATTCTGTGCAACACGGGTTGCTACATAAGAAAGGAAAAATGGTGGTAGTGCCTTTTTCCCCTTTCAAAGACAAAATTATGCAACATATATACAACAACCCATAGACTAGACATATAGGGTATCATAAAACTCTACAAAAGGCCAAACCGGATTTTGATTGGGAGGAAATGAGAGGAGACATAAAGGGGTTTGTTAGAGAGTGTGGTGTTTGTCAAACTATAAAGCATGAGACACTTCACCCTGTAGGGCTGTTGCATCCCTTGCTTATACTAGTTTTACCTTAGACATTTCAATGGACTTCATTGAAGGTCTATCATTGCCTCATGAATCAAGTGTATATTTTTTGTGATTGACAAACTTACAAAGCATGCCTATTTCTTCACACTTGCTCATCCCTATATAGCAGTGAGAGTGGCCCAGGCTTTCTTTGTTGGGATTTTCAAACTCCATGGTATGCCTAAGTCTATAGTTTCATTAATGGACCCTATCTTCACAAGTTCCTTTTGGAATGAGATGTTCCAACTACAGAATATTACCTTGGCATTCAGTTCTGCCTATCACTTGTAGACTGATGGCCAAACTGAGGCTCTTAAGAAGTGTGTAGAGACTTATTTGAGATGCTACATAGGGGCTAGACCAAGAGATTGGAGTTTGTTGCCTCCAATGGGTGAATGGTGCTACAACACCACAGTCCATTCTTCCACTGGATTGTCCCTTTTTGAGGCATTGTTTGGTTATCCACCCCCAAGGCTTTTGTCATATGTCCATGAGACAATTGCCAATGAGGTTTTGGATCAAGAATTGAGGACCAGGGATAAGCTAATGAGGCTATTAAAGGTGAATTTGTAGAGACCACAACAAAGAATGAAATTTTTTGCAGATAAGAAGAGAGTTGACATAAGTTTTGAAGAGAGAGATTGGGTTTTCTTAAGGTTGCATCCTTATAGATAGAAAACAGTGGCTCTACGCTTAGGGGTGGATTCAGTCCAGTGCGGTACTGGTTTTGTAATGACCAGCCCAAGGCCCAAGCCCAAACTCAAGCCCACGTGTAGTCAGCTAAGGAGGATAGAAACATTGTCGTTTTGGTTAGTACCCCTCCCCCTTTCAAATCTTCTTCTTCCCAGAAAATCCCTCTCCCATTAACCCCCTACAAATTTATCTCCCACATGTTTCTGCAAATTTACCTCCAACCAATTCCATCCACGATGCCCCATTCGAACCTTATTCACATAACTGCACACTCTGTCTCACGTTGCAACCATTTCTCCGCAGATGCTCTCCTTGCTCTCATCCACATTTGGTCACAACTACCATAATCCACCGAGGTCTCTTCCTCCCCATCATGCAACACCGTCACTGTCAGTGCCATCTCGAGTTTCTTCACACTGGCAAGTCCTTCTTCTTCCCTCTGCTCAGCCAATGTGCAACACCAAAACTCCTCCATGATACTACCCCTGCACCATCAGCCCACGCTACGACATCGTGAGCCAACAAAGCAAGCCTCTATTTTTACTCTTCAAAACAGAGCAACCACTGCACCATTAAACCACCTCGCAAGGTGCTGCCTCATGCCGAAAGCACCACAGTTAGCTTTCTCTCTCTCTCTCTCTCTCTCTCACACACACACACACACACACACACACACACACATTGCACTGAATGGTTGCTCCATCAACAACCTCCCTGCCCAGACATCTGCTTGAGCCCCTCTGCCATTCACCATACAATGTCGTCGCCATGCTAAGCACATGTGCAGTGGCACGCTACTACTCTCTTCCATCATTTCCGTCATCCATAGTGTCACACGGTGCCTTTTCTCTTGCTCCGCCACCTCACATAGAGGAGGCCTATTAGTCCTCACTAAAGCTTAGCCCCAGATCTACCGTGTCTCCTCCATCTCGAAGCATTGACCTTGGCTCTGCCACCCACCACCGCCACTCCTTTTCTTCTTGGTAAGCTTTGTGACTCGGTTTCAAATGTGCTGCCAAGTGTAGAAGTGTCAAGTTGTATCAAGGATAAGTCCAGGATCATATTCCACAGGGACAAAGGATTATCAAAGCATATGTGAGATTTTCGTGTAAAACTTATCTTGACTAAAGAGATGAAAAGTAAAAAAATGTAATGTGCAAAAGTTGAATTAAACTTGTAAGAAACAATAAAACAAACACTTGAGATGCAATTTTCGCCCATTTCTTATTTGAGATTGGATTTACCTCTAATTTCATCTTCTCTCAACCATTTTCTCATTCCAAGAGATTATTATCGGTTAATTAAACAATAAGCACATTTTTCAGTATAATCAAGGTACTTGACAGATTGTATAACAAATGTAAAGTGAAAGAAAGCCATCAAAATCTCGTCACGAGTTCAAGCATCAATCGTGCATTTACGTTTACGACTGATCAAGTTCAAGTACATAGAATTTTAATCCTTTCCTCTATGCAAAATAAAATACAATCTATCAAATTAATCACTCAAAATTTCATAAAGTTGAAGAAAATCCAACCCCAAACAGTCATAGGTTACTCATTGAATCCCAAGCTAAAAATCTAGTCTATCATTTCTAAATTAGTAAAATGCCCAAAAATGATGAACCCTAACATTTGGAATTACTGTGTAAATAAATTGCAGAGGAAAAGTAATAATATTCAATAATAACAAGTATTGAAAAGAGAACAAAAAATAATGAAGTTGCACTGTAAATAAAATGGCAGACGGAATGTAAAACTGAAATTAAATTAAATAGGGTGAAACTGCCGAACGAATGAGAGAGCCAAAAGTCTACTACAGAAACAAGAAAATAATCAAGAAGAAATAAACTGCTGAAAAAGAGAGATGCCCGATGTCCTTTTCAGAAACAATAAAAAAATGAAGAAGAAAAACTCTGCTCGTCCGTGCGTAAGAAAATCCAAATGAAAAAGTAAACAAATGAGGAGAAAATAAACTGCCGAACCCAAAGAAATGAAAACCAAAAAAAAATTATCTATTCATGTCGGCTCCCCCTTTCTTTTTTTTTTNAGGCCACATGCGTGGAATGCTCTGCGAGGCCACGATCATTGGTTGGTTGGCTGCGCCCGTGCGTGAGTCTAAAGTGAAGCTTTCTCCAGCCCTTGCTTCTCATTTCAAAATGACCTACATTAATTCCTTTCCAAAGATGCCCCTGCAGAAATTAAGATTAAGTATTCATAATGACGGGTAAAATTGAGATATTAATTTTGATGTGATTTTACAAGCTGCATTATAAATCATTTTAAGTGCAAAATATCAGAATTTATCAATGAGTCAAGTACTAAAAATTACTTGATAATTAAGTGCTTAAATCAGTTTTTAAATAAACAATTTAATCACTTTAGCAACTTAATTATGCAATTTTGACACTTTATCACTTTGTCGCCTAACACTCATTTTCTCTTTCATGTCTGACGCTCTAAAAAAGGAAAGGCCTTATGTACATCCCGTAAATACAATGCATAGAAAGTGTAGACTTTTTTAAGTTCATTTACCTTGCTGCCCTTGGTATATAAGCCATGACAAAAAGCATTCTAGACTTAGGGTTGTGCTTGGTTCGAGTGGGTTGTGTGAGTGGATATAAAATGTGACATGCATTTATAGTTGGGCTTGGTTTTTTTTTTTTTTTTTTTTTTTNAAACTTTATTTTACGGGAATAATTTAGAGTTTAATGTATTAGTCGGAGAAACTAAGTAGATATCGATGAATTTGAAAAGTGGTGAAATGTTAGGGTTATGAGAATTTTAGATTTTTAGGAAAAAATTTGTTATTTCATAATTTCAGGCTTAAATATCAAAATACGTGTTTAATTATAGATATAAGTAAGTTACATGTCTATTTTATAGATAATGATTGATCTTTCGTTTGGCACTATTGTGAGGAAATGCAGAGAAGTTAAAAAGTCCAAATAAGCGAGATTCCTATGCTAGACTTTGTATAAAATAAAATGGATTGAGGTTAATTGTATGAAAATGTGCATGATATGCTTTGAAAAGAAACTTGAAACAATCTCAGCTATTTGCTCAGCTACTTATGAAATCTGTATGAAATAGGAGTTTTTTTTTTCATGACTGATTTAGACATGAGCAAATTTTTTACATTCTGTTTCTGAACTATGCAAAAAGAACGAATAGGAAATTTATGAAAATTTATACATATGATACGAGAATGATCTGAATCTTTTTTGAATATGTGAAATAATCTAAATCTGTTCAGTATTCTGTTTTGATATGATGTAGCATGTCAAAACCTTGGCATGAATTTCTTATTATGTATCTGATTTATAATCTAGTTTCGATGTTGTTTCTGTTCTGTTTCCGTTAAGACCTTGTCACATGTATAATAGTGGTATATGGCCCCGCCACAGGTATAATGGTAGTTTATAACCCTACCATTGGAGTAAATATGGTATACGACCATGTCACGGGTATAATAGTAGCATATGACCCCACTACAAGTATAATGGTAGTTTATAATCCTACCACGAGGGTTAAACATGGTATACGACCTCGCTACAGGTGTATAATGGTAGTTTATAATTCTACCACTGGAGTTAAACATGGTATCTATCTCGATGTGATGCTTTGATATGATATGAAGATGATGTCTCAGTTTATGATATGCCATAGGATTTTTGAATAAGAATGTTTATGAAAGTTTTGCACTAATATTTTGATAACATGTTTTGATTCTACATTCTGAAAATAAATATTTTGATTCTGCATTATAAAAATAAATGTTTTGTTCTACATTTTAAACTTTGTAAATGCTCATGTTTATATACTAGTATATTTTCTCCGCTTACTAAGTTGTTGATAACTTATCTCTTATCTCCACAATATTTTTCAGATAATTTGAATAAATTAGCAGAAAATCAAGATTATAGAGCATGAGTGAGATGATTTAAGCATAGTGGATTAAGTACAGAAGGTTTCTATGAGTATTGGCGAATTCTATTAAGTAATTTTATCGTGTTTTGATGACTTGGTATTTTGGGAGGCTGATTATATTGACGTAGTTGATTTGAAATAACAATTTTTGAAAATTTGGAGTCTATAAATATATTATTAGAATGTGAGTTTAAGTGATAAGGAGTAACTCTACAACCCTTGTGGAAACGAAACGTTACAGGTTTTCATATTTTGAAAACCGATTTAAACCAAACGAGACTTGTATATATTTAGTTTTTTATATTATATATATTTATATATATTATATGCTAAATTGCTAATTAATAAAAAAATAAAATTCTAATCTTATTATTCAAGTCTATTAATCTTATAACATAAGATTAATATAACATTTGATGTAAATCAGACCTACTTATACTAGTATAATTAGACTATTCTAGTCTTATTATTCAAGTTTATTAATCTCACTAATAAGTTAGATATTACTTTTACTATAGTAGTATAATTGAACATTAATGAATTAGTAATTTTTAATAATAACTATTAAATTCTAACAATTAAGTTTAGTAGTGAAAAAATTATAATATTAAACTTTAAACTGGAAAATTAGACCGAAATCGAAAAAATAAAAGTTTCAGTTTCAATGATGAATTGGTCTGTATCGATTATTAAATTTTCAAAACCGGTGTATAGTAGTTCAATTCCAAAATTTGTTCAAAATCAGATCGAACCGGATTGGTTACACTCCTATCTACGTCACAATTTGAAGATGACACCTTGTTATTATGGTTCCTTTCATATTATAGCCAAGGTAGAGATTGTAGCTTATAAGCTTAATCTGCCAACATAAAAAATATATCTTGTTTTTCATGTTTCATACCTCAAGAAGAAGTTGGGCTAGAACATTACACATATCATCCTTATCACCTATTGACAAGGAAGGCAGGATTCAACTAGAGCCAGAAGATTATTTTGGATAGATATATGAAATAAGTTGAATCATGCAATGACTAAAGTTATAATAAAGTGTAGTGGCACTCTTCCTTAGGACAGTATTTGGGAATCCTTATGGAAACTGAGATTGTGAGTTTTGGAAAAGGGTTTAGAAGTTAAACAATGTATCTTGTAGTTTTAGTAAGAAACGGTGTATCATAAGTCATTTGTTAGTAGTATAAAAACGTGAGAGAGACTGTTGAAGACATCAGGAGTGTAGTGTGATTTTTGAAAAGAAAAATTTAATTATAAGCGATTATGCACACTAATACGTGCACCCATTCAATATGATTGGTCAAGAAGTAAGCTTTATTAAAAACAGTATTAATTTAAATTTAGAATGTGAAAATAACAACATTAGTACGCAAATTAATACACAAACTTACTTGTGCATAGCAAAGCTTTTTTTGATATGGAGGTTGAGTTTTCCTTGAAAAAAACTCAGTTCTTGATACTTGTTCTTTCCATTTTCCATTCTCTTCTTACTTCGTATATCCAGAATTCCCGACATTTTTGCTTGTAACATAAATATGCTACTAGATTGACAAAACAAGGTGAAATACATGCATGCATTCAATACCTAGGCACGTAACCAAAAAATACCGTAATTTGACACAGCACTGCAATCAACATACTCTATGGGCAACTACATTCAAAATCCATATGCTTTGGGGCAGCTTCACTAAAAGACATTCCAAGCAACTGGCAGCTAAGAAAGAACAGCAATAACATCTGAAGCCCTCAAAGTAATGTAATCCAATCCGTCCTTACCCTTAAAGTCGTTCCCAGCATATTTGGAGTACATAACTGTGTTCCCTGGGGTGAGGGATAATGGTTTCCTCTTGCCCTCCTCATCATGAGTACCGGGCCCGACCGCAACCACCTATCACATCCAAGGCAAAATACACACCAGGTATCAATCTCATCCTAATACAATCCTTTCATGAGTAGGCAATTATTGACTGAGATTAAAAAAAAAAAAAGGCAGAAGATGCTATAATCCCCTTACTGTGCCAATGGAAGGTCTCTCTTTAGATGCTTCTGTCAGCAACAGACCTCCAGAAGTCTTTTCTTCAGCCTCAGCAACCTGCACTCAAAGTTCAGACGTAGAATGTAGAATGCCAGAATTACATTTAGGTACTAAGAGAAGCACGCAAGAACCAGAAAAAGAACTAAAGCAAAACATAATGAGAGATAACAGGCAGGACATCTCATGTGCAGGACATCTCAGGCAGAACATCTCATGTGCAGGTACCTACTTCCTACTTACAGAGACAACGTACATACAAGTGCAAAACCCCATTACACCCATTTCCAGGAATATATATCCAGTATATGCCAAAGGCAGCTTACTGATAACAACAAAGGATTAGAACCGTCATATGGACATTATGATTTATGCTTTTCCAAAATCAAAAATATACAGTTTATGAAAATATGTGTAATGGACATGAAAGGTATGCAAACCTTGATTAGAACTCTATCATTCAGGGGTTTGAGATCTTTCACATCATCTGTTTCAAGAATACCAATAATATCATCGTCCTTCAGAATAAGATGCTTTGAACCATTGAACTCCAGATCAGTCCCAACGTACTTAGAATACACAACTTGGTTGCCAGTCTACAAAAAAGATGAATTGCAGAAAGGAATAAACAATGGGAACTGGCAGATATACACCCACCAATTTTTTATATTCCGTTCAGGTGATCATTCTGGTTTAAGCAGTGGAACATAATATTTCAGTACCGGTGTGTTCCAAGATTAGTTATATATATACTGATAATTAATAAAATAAATACATGTATATATAAGTATGCATCATGCATGTGTGTGTGTGTGTGTATATGGAAGAATTGAAGACTTTTATAAAATGAATATAAGCTGAAAACATTAAATAAAAAAAAAGTAGAGATATTGGTGTTAAAAGATAATATAAATCACAAACTTGAGTTGAGACACAAATAGAAACAAAGAAAACAAAGTAAAAGAGTTGAGAAATTATTATGAATGAGATTTTAGAAAGGAAAATACTAGTATGACTTCCAAATGTGCCCACTCATATATATATTTTTTTTCCTTCAGCTGTGTTTGAATGTTGAGCTGAGTTGAGTTCTTTATAAATAGTAGTGAGTTGAGATGGTAAAATGAGTTTTGTGTGGTCCACTTAAGATGAGTTTAAATGTGTTTGGATGTTAAGATGAGTTTAAATGTATTTATGAGAAGTTGAAAAAGATTGTGGGTCCGATATGTAAAGAAGTGTTGAATTGAAAAATGTTGTGGGTCCCACGAGTAAAGAGGTTTTGAGTTGAGATGAATTTAGTAATTTAAGAATTGGGTGTTTGGATGTTAGACTTGACTTAAAATTAGACTGAATTGAGTTGAACTCAGATGAGTTTAACAACCAAGCAGGGCCTTAATGTTTAAGGAAGTGACTTAGTAAATTTATCTATTTTTAATATTTTTTTAATGGTTAAGGATATTAAAATTATATAAATGTCTTTTAGATTTTAAAATTACATAAATGCCATCTAAATTTGATATTTACAAAAGTGCCCTCCAAACTCAAGAAAATGTCATTAAAATAGTCCAGAATGGAATGTGGTCCGGAATGCAAATTCCGGCCAGAATCGATAGAATGGCTAGAATTTGGAACAAAACAAAATGAAGAGGTATAGTGTATCGGGTACTACACCGGAACGGAAAATTCCAGCCGAAATAGAATGGAATTTAAAACTACACCCACACACACATATATGCTATATTTACGAAAAAGGTCAGTGATCAAAACAAAGAAAAAGAAAAAGTTACCTTGACACTGAGGTCCACTTTGGTTTTCCCGGCAGTTTTACCCTCTCCAATTGCAACAACCTCACCTCCTTGAGGCTTTGTTTGAGCAGTTGTTGGAAGTAAAATTCCTCCCTCAGTCTTTTCTTCTGCAGTTTTGATCTTCACCAACACTCTATCGCCCAAAGGCTTAATCGATGTGTACTGCAGAAATGGGAACATATAAG
Source organism: Pterocarya stenoptera (assembly GCA_003123785.1). Classification (NCBI taxonomy): domain Eukaryota; kingdom Viridiplantae; phylum Streptophyta; class Magnoliopsida; order Fagales; family Juglandaceae; genus Pterocarya; species Pterocarya stenoptera. The sequence continues at coordinate 373,034 of QEOT01009233.1, forward strand.
TATGACTTTGGATAAGCCAGCAAATTAAGAATCCAACAAGTACATCAGAGTTCAAAATGTAGATACACAACTTTTTTTTCAATGGTAAACAAAAAAATGTAGATACACCACTGCTGTGTATAAATAGCGGTTTGAACATAAGACAAGTCTTTTAACCAAGCCAAATAAATTGCGATACCTCCAAGCACAAAGAGCTAACTATTGAAGTGCCTATACCGAATATTATATAGAGCAGTAAAAAAAGTACATGCAAAGCAATTCTGTTCTCCCCACTTTGGGGCTGAATTGCAGCGTTTAAGGTTTCGTTAGCACACAGCCTTACAATTAGAAATATTTAACCGTTTAAAATTTGCAGGTACAATGAAAGATAGATTACTTATTTGATACTAGACTTGATCAAGGCAGATGTTTGACAAAATTACATTGCATCATGTCAAAAATGGAGTTGGGGAGAGGAGATGCCAGGAGAGGGAAGAGAAATGGAGGAAAGGAATTTTCAATGCTTTTATTCACTCAATTAGTACATCTACTTATACAAGTGTTAGAGCTGTAGCTCTTTGCTAAAAACTGACAAATCCAATAGTTAATTACAATTGGTTAACAAACTAACACTAACAGAATCAGTTAACAGAATTTACAACTGATAATACTCTCTAATACTTCCGCATCAAGCTGCAACAGCTTGAAGTAGAAAAAGTAAGAACAGAAATATCAATAGCTTGAAGCTGAGAAGTGACAAAATGACAAGGTAGAGAAACCACTCAGTAGCCCAAGGAAAAGGAAGTGAATCCACTCAAGGCCTTGATGAATTGGAGCCCATAGCTTTAAGATGAAAAATAGAAAAATACCGATGGAAATAGAGAATGAGTGAAAAACAAGAAACAAATAAATTCTTGTTGAAATAGAGAAAGAGAACAGGAAAAAGGAATTAACCAATTTAGTTAATTGGAGAAAAAGAAAGGAGGGAGAGAGGGGGGGGGGCACCTTATGTACTGCAAAATGTTGATAAAATACCGGAAAAGGCCAGGTGACACCGGGAAGCAGCAATATTGTTTTTAATTTTACCATAACTATGCTGGAAATTATATGAAAAACATCGTAACATAGCTGGAATAATGCTAAACCTGCAGAAAATGCCCTGAACCGGAAAGCGCATGCCTGTATCGGTCATAAATTTACTGAGCTGGGAAAAGAAAGAAGTATCAGAGTTGAAAGAGAAAGACGAAGAGAGAAAATCGAGAAAGAGAGAATCTTGTATATTCTGATCTTGTATTGAATTGACAAAAGAAAGAATGAAGTTGAAGATAGATTTAACAGAGAAGTTGAAACCAGATTTATGCAAGATGGCTACTGAATAAGATGTGTTAAGAAAACATTTTTGGATAAGTAAAACAAAATTAAGTATAGAAAAATACCATCTCCTAGGCTTGGATCTGAACAATTACTGGGCTCTGAACTGGATTAAATGACTATAGTGAGTCCAAATTGAATGGGAATGGGTTTAACCTAAAAACTGAAACAAGGCTATCATTATCCAAGATAACGCTAGGCACCCTGCAGCTGCAACCAGACACCACTCTTCTTCTACCTTAAGATATTTCCAAACACAATTTCCGGCCCTTAAAACTGCAACACACCCGATGGAATGTGTTTGGATGGATGGAAAATGAAAGTAAATGAGGAAAGATTTGGTTAAATTCGAAGATAACCGACTCCAGAATTGAGAGAATACTGGGAAATTTCATGAACTTTTCAAATGCCTTATTACAGAGCTCAGGCTAGTATTTATTCAACTACATGGATCTAACTAATCCTAGCTATGGGCTGGACCTTACAATCAAAATTTACCACAAGGTCCATAACAAAACTAAACCCATTTATATAAAGCTTGTAACAACTAAGCCCATCCCTATCTAAAGGGTGTATCCCAACAACCGCAGCAATCACCACATAACCCGCCGGAGCAACCACAAGAAACTCATGAGAGACCATGAAAGATTGTCGAAAAACACCATAGAAATCTTCCAAGCTTAAAAAAATGCATTGCTACGTGACCACACGCGGGTTTCTTCTTCTTACGTAGTCAGCAATGCATTCTACTTTAAACAACAACTACTCAACCACATAATGACCAGAAGATCAACAAAATCTTCACAGATCATTCAACCATAGCTACTCGCAGTTGAGTTGCCGAGAATGAAGTGAATGAGAGGTAGAGTCCGAATCTTGGTTGAGGACTTTAATCAAACAGATGATGGAAAAAGCAAAAGTATCAAAGAATCAGCACAGATATCACGAAAAATAACCATGATTTCGCTACATCCATAAGTGTTTCCCTAATTAAGGTAAAACAAGAAAGATGAAAAAGAAACTTCAACGAAACGATACTTTCATAAGAACACAGCTCTAAATAATTTTACAGAGTCACAGCAACCCCATATTCACCAGACAAAATATACATGGCAAAACCAAAGCACTGGCAAAAACATAACACTAATCAACAAGAAATCAAAGTGGTCTCCAAATTTAGCACCTTGGGTGCGACAACTGTTGCGGCTTTGACAACCAGGCCCTTAAACGACCTCTGAGAGAGACCACGCTCTACTGTCAACTGCCCCACCAAAGGGCCGAACTTCGCAGCTTCAGTAGGCCGAAGTCCCTGAAACGACGCCAGGTTCCTCGTCGAGATCGACGATACCGTCAACTGAGCTGTAGCCATTTATGGATCTACTCTGAAGAGCCATAAGAACAAAAACCCAAAAAAAGCAAAAAGAACTTGAGAATCAGATTACTAAGTAGAACTCGACAGAACCAAAATCCGACAGTCTATGGATTAGAATTGAGCTTTCCAAATGCACAGAAACACAGAGATACGAACATCTAGTCTATACCTTTTTAAGGATGCAAGAAGAGGGAATCAGAAACTTGTTTTGTCTATCTGTAGCAGCTTGAAAGGATGAACCCTGGAGCAGTTAGCAGTAGGGTTTTATAGACGTTGAAAGACTCTTCTAGAATGCGCTCTAACTGCATTGCTTTTATAAAGTGAACCATATTGTTGTTCAAAAATTCATTCAAATGGTATTAAATATTTCATGCAAAAAAAAAAAAAATGGTATTAAATATTACATGGTTCACTTTATCTATTTATTTTTAAAGATTTATTATGTATCGTTTACTATTCACTCTCACATTCTAAATCTATAACTTTTTCATAAGGTGTAAATGTGTCTTTCATAAATTATAAGGATGTTTTCTTATAGGGTGTGGTGTGTGAGGTTGAATAGTAACCAATGAGAAGAATTCTTTTATTTTTATCTTATGCTTTAGTGTTACATTGAGAACTTGGGATGTTTGGAAACATATCTCGTCTCATTCTATCTCATATTATATTATTTCATTTCTTTCTTAAATATCATTCAAACTCAAATACTTTCAAACTAATCATTAATACTTTATCAAATTTTTAAACAAAAAAATAATAATAATTTAATTTTTTCAAATCTCAAAGCAAAAATAATTTTAAAAAATTATATTTTAACAATATATTAATTTTATAATATTTTTTAGTCAAATTTTCCTCTTTCCTTTCTTGAGACCCAACAGATACTTATTTTAAACTATCTTAATATTATTCACAAATTATCTTACTATTATTTACGAAATTCTCATCCCATTTTATTTCCAAACATTCCCTAAAAGATTAAAAATCTCTAAATACTTTTATTCTGGTTACTCTAACCGATCCACAACGGCAAAACCTGTACCATCAAGTTGGAGACTCTCACGAATATTGGTATTCCTACTCATATCTATACTTATGATAAAAGACGTACTTAAATCTGGAATTTTGTATTTTTCTTGGAGATGTGCAGACTAAAACACCATTCGTAGTGATAATATTATCAGTTATAATTTGCGGTAAATAAGTGTCATTTTATTATGTAGCATCAACCCCTTGTGCAAGCAGCTATTTAGACATCAAATCGTATTGGATTTTGCTACACAACATCTACCATACTCTACACTCTACATTTTTTTAAATTTTTTAATTTTTAATATTTTTTTAATATATATATTTTTTTAGTTTATTCTTTTTAAACTATTTCAAATTTTTTATTCACTATTCATATAAAAAATTTGATAAAAAAAAAATTATAGAGTGTGGAGTATGAGTGAATAGTAGGAAGTTGTGAAGATTTTTTGAATTGTATTATATCTGATCGGATTTTCATCTGCAAAAGCCATTTTGTTTGATAAGTGATTCTTTTACCGAAATGCCCTTTCATGGTGTTTGATACATGGTTGCCAATTCATTTTTTTCATATTTTTTACATTAACATGTTTAACAACATGTTTTTTCTTTTTTCTTTTTGAAATGAGGATAACTATATTGCATAAGCAAAGGATTACAAAGATTCATAGGAAACTATTTGCTTAATACAGTCAGGTATGCTCTCAAGATCATAAAGATCAAATTCACTTAAAAGGGCATCCTTGGCTAGCATGTAAGCAGCCATATTAGCATCCTTTTTAGTATGACAAACACTCCAAGTTGCAAATGACCTTAACACAGTTTTAGTGTCTTCAATGATTAATCCACCTGGACTCCAATCCTCCAAGGATTTCTACAATTTCTCGACCACCTGCATTGAATCACCTTCAAGAATGAACTCTTGAATCCTAGCTTCTTTACAGAAAAAGGACAGCCATCATCATAGCATATGCCTATATCGTATATGGAGATAATGTGCAATTCCTTCTAGCTCTAAGTCTACCAAGGACCAATCCTTTGCAGTCTCTGAGAATAGCTCCAATTCCAATGAAGCTCCTAGATTCATTGATAGAAGCATCCCAGTTCATTTTATATTTTCATTCTGGAGGTTTTTTCCAATTGTGAACACTAAGGGTGCCTGCAGTTCTAGCTGTAGCAACAGGGACATTTGTCTTAATGGCTTTAAAGCATCTCAGATCTTTATAGACCTTATGGATAATAGCATTAGGGTATCTGAATTCTTTTCCATGCAAGAATTCATTCCTCCTAGACCAGATGAGTCTTAAGATCATACCAGCTTTTTCTAAAGCATGTTGTGTCAATTTTGCTAACATTTGGTTCCAGATAGATTTAAAACAAGCACCTTCCAGAGATAGTTTATGTAAAGGTATACTAGCTTGACACCAAACATCTTAAGCAACCCCACAACTCCACAACACATGCCTTGAAGATTCCTCCTCTAGATGACAAATAGGACATAGGTTATCTCATCTATAATTTTCCTCTTGTACAGATTGTTAAAAGTGGGCAAAGCCTCTTTATGTGCTTTCCAAATGAACATTCTTACTCCATTTGGCACTTGTAGTTTCCACAAAGCTTTCTAAGATTTATTTTGAGCTTGAACATTAGAGGTACCACTCTCTTGATTAGACTATAGATCTCTATGAAGATGGTAGGCACTCTTCACTGAGAAGATGCCATTACTTGTGCCTTCCCAAATCAGTCGATCCACTATGTTGCTCAAACTGATGGGTATGGTTTTTAGGATGTCCATAGTATTCTGAAGGAACAATTTAGAAAGTAGATTTTCATCCCATTTCTTGAGAATTGGGTTTATTAAATCAGCCACTCGAGTCACTCCTATTGTGCCATTGTTGCAAGTGTTAGGAGGTAGAAAATGAGGTTTTGGCAGCCATATGTCCTCCCATATCTTCATTTCCAAGCAGTTACCAATCCTCCATAATGGACCTTCTTTTAACAGGTTTAGGCCAGTTTGCATACTCCTCCAAGTTAGAGAAGGTCTAAATCCCATTTTAGCATCCAAGATAGAATCATGTGGGAAATACTTATGTTTTAAGATGAGAGCAAGAAGAGATTCAGGACTTGTAAGAATTTTCCACCCTTGCTTTGCAAGAAAAGCAAGATTGAAGTTGTTGAAGTTCCTAAACCCCAATCCACCTTGATCCTTTGATTTGTTGAGTTTACTCCATTTGACCCAATGAATCTTTGATTTGTCCTCATTGAAACCCGACCAAAATTTCCTTCATAATTGGTCCAATCTGTTGGTAATGGACTAAGGTAGAAGAAATATCCCCATGGTATATGTAGAGATGGCTTGCAAGACAGATTTAAGCAGCACCTCGTTTCCAACAACAAATAAGCAATTAGTCTTCCAATTTGTAATTTGAGACCACACTCTATCAATAAGGCCATGAAAGGATGCAGTTTTCGCCCCCCAACCATGGTTGGGAGACCAAGGTATTTCTTAAATGAACCTGTTAAGTGCACTCTAGTAATTTGTAGAATAGTTCTCTTGTTCTCAAGTGGAGTATTCTTGTTGAAAAATATGGAGGATTTCTCCTTATTTAACACTTGACCAGAAGCAAGCTCATATAGGTTTAGTAACCTCATCAATCTGCTCAATTCAAGAGAGTTATATGTATTGGAAGATTATCCAGCTTGTATTCATTACACTATTCTTAGTGGGATGATGTAAGTCATTCTTGAGCAATAAAACCATTTGGTTGTTTTCAAAAAAAAAAAAAAAAGATTTTGTGAAGACCTTGCATAATTTGTTATAAAAACAACTTCGGTCATTTTTTCCACTATATTTTGTATCTAGACATGAAAATGTGACATTTATCATGACTGGTATAGACATGAGTAATTTTTGTACTCTACTTCTATATTGCATAAAATGTGATATAAGTCTGAAATAATTTATTCAATTATATATTATTATCTTATCAGTATATTATCTCTGTTATTGCATTGTATCTAAAAATCCTGAAGCATAAGATTTCGTTCTGTTCTGATTTCTAGCCCTATCATGGGATATAATAGTGGTATCTGATTTTTGGCTCCACCATGGGAGCTAATTATGGCCTCTGTTCTGAGTGCCATCACTTTGAATACATTCTTTATTAAAAGGGTTATAGATTTTGGGTGTAAGAACTGGCATATTCTAATTTGTTGAAGATTTGGTTGCTTGTTGGATGAGTTTCCAATATTAGTAACAATTAAGCCTTGTTAACTTCAAAATCTTACACATATATATATATATATATATATTGAATTGTGAATATATAGGTATTAGTAGATAATGTTTTGCAACGATGTTTTATGAATCATCATGTTTTTTTTTTATTTATCAATATATAGATTTTGAAGAAGTAAATCTTTTTCTTTCAAATTCTTTCTAAGCTAAAGTAATTGGTTCAGGTTATATATTTTATAGATCACTGGTATTTTGTAAATAGAACTCGGGAAATTAATTAGTTAACTGTAAGGGTGCTAGCCGTAGCCCTCGGACGAGGGGTGTCCCTATTTCACCCCTGCATGGACAAGGGAGACAGTTTGGGCCTCAAACCCTGACCCCACCCCTCGTGGGTGGGTGCCCCCATCCGAATGTTGAGAGTGCATTGACCCCTCCAGTCCATCCGCCACCACAGCTTACTAGTTAGAAATTCCATACAAACTTACAAATCCAACAAAATCGTACAAAACATTATACATCTTACAAACTCAAACAAAAACAAAAACTAAACTTACAACCAAACAAACTTAGTCTTACATGAGATCATAAAAAATCAACAAATTCAACAAAAGACCTAATCGAACAAATCAAACAACAAACCTATAGGCCACGATCATAATCATGGGTCGTACAGATCTGTGGGAAAATTTGTATGGCCAATGGTCGACATGGTCATGACCATGGGTCGTCAGACTTGAAGACCTGCCATGGCATCATGGACTCCGATGTCACCTACAATCATAGTCGCCAGTCGTTACCCACAACAACAAAGTTACAATTCATGAAGAGAAGTGAGAGAGAAATGGAGGTCGAGTATGGTGGCAGTGAGTCGTGGGCACTGGAATTGGTAGAAGTGGAGCGAAGAAGAGGGAGGGCCTAAAGGGGGAAAGGAGGCAGTTGGGAGTCGAGGGAGAGAGAGAGAGACAGGATGTCATATTTATATCTATAGAGGTAAGGTTTTGTAATCATGTAATGAAATGATATCATTTTGGATATCCCCAAACAAAAATGATAGATATACTATTTTTTAACAATTTGTTTACAACTATGAATTAAAATAATATAATTTTTAAAATTGAAGTTGGACTTTTATTTTGATTTGATGTTTTTAAATATTTAAAAATTATTATTTTATTAAGAATTATAAATTAATTGTGATTGGATTGTAAGCATATTACTACTCATCTTCAAAATGACATCGTTTCACTATAAACCTTATATCTATATATACGAGCTTATAACCCGCCAAAGCACGGATTGTTGTGTATGTTATGTATGAAGAAGAGAGATTTAGAGAGAGACCGGATTTTATAGTTGAAAAATTCGAAACGATTTATAGAATAGTTTATTTGACGAAACAATATAAATATTGAAATAATACATTTAGGTGAAGGTTTGAATCGGTTTATATCTTTATATGTAAGAAAATAAATGAAATTTAAAAGTTACAACAGTTCATAATAAAACATTACTTTTAAAAGGATTACTGCTCCATAAACATAATACTTCAAGTTTAATGAGTAGAATGCCACATCAAAGTCATATGACTCTACATAAAATATAAAATAATATAAATATTGAATTAGTGCTTTTGGATGGAATCTTGAATTGGTTTATATCTTTATATGTAAGAAAAAAAAATGAAATTTAAAAGTTATAATGGTTCATAATGAAACATTGCTTTTAAAAGATTTACCACTTCATAAATATAGCATTTCAAATTTAATGGTTGGAATGCCTACTTTTATTAGTAGAATATCACGTCGGAATTATATGATTCCACTTTTATATATAGTAATAGATGTGTGTGTGTGCAGGCCAGACGGGGTGAACCTCGGGCCGGCTTGGACATAGCCGGCCCCGCCCCCGCATGGGATGGGCATGGGGCCGGAGGGTGGGGGGGAGATGGACTGGCGGCAGCCGCCCAGCTAGCCCTACTTAACTTCTTGTACTAAATAAATAATTGACAAATGCTGGTCTTTTATTGTATTCTTAAAATGGTTTACGTACTTCTCATTAACTTCGATTTTTTCTTGAAAGTACTGTATTCAATAGTATTTTCACATCTCTATTGATTTTTTCTACTCTTCCCCTGCCGACTGCTGCACATATGCCAGGTCTTTGAGCCGCTCACAGTGCAGCCTATGAACTACAAATGGCATTAAGCAGAATGGGGGCTGTATAACGTACAAGCCCTTGTGCATCAGCATGGCCAATATTCCCTTAGCAGGCAGCCATGTTCTGCTGCAGCTAGTCAGGATATCTACGATGGATGAGCTTCAAACTTCTTTTTTTTTTTAATTTATCAGTATCCTTTTACTTTGAACTGTTTCCATAAACTTTAATGGTTGAACTTGCATGATTTTTTTCTTATGTATGCTTCTCTCTCTCTCTATAAATAGGTAGTTTGGTTGGTTTGCTTTGTTTTCTTTGCTGGTTGTAATTACCCTCAGAGCAAGTCCAAGAGTTCGGTCCATGGGACCTCTTTTGATTTCGTGCACGTTGGTTTTCTTAACTGATCTTGATCACATTACCAAAACATAAAAACAGTAAAACTATATCAGATTGAGCCTTGTAATTTCTCAATGCACATGCACACTGCTTAAAACAATATCATTCAGTCTTAAGCATATGCATATATCTCTAATGGGCTGTTGGTGGATAACATTTATGCCATTTCTTTACATGAGCTTCATTATCATCTTATGCCATTGAAGCTCAAGACTCAGTGGATCTCATATATATATATATATATATATATAGTTTTCTCTTCTACAGTTCATATATTTCTCATCGAAGTATATATATATATATACCACATGATATACTCTACTTTCACAATAAAATTTCGTGGATTGGTTTAATTTTCTATTAATTCTCGTACTCATGTGTATAGAGAAGAGAAGAGAATGGCCGTGACATGACAACCTTTTGTGGTCGTCACCTTCTCATGTATTGCCTAAGCTGCAAGAATCCCAGGTGAGAAGATCTGGCCTCTCGTGTATGGTGAGCTTGAAACATCTACAGACCTTGATACCTCCGATCTACACTGTTCTTTCCGCTCATCCATCATTATCTGCCTTGACCGACACTCTGTGCTACAAAATGCTTTCTCTCCTCTGTAAAACCAACACAAATTAACATGAATTATTAATCTCATAACTTGTATCCTTTGAGAATCTAAAACACAAATTAACTTCTTCTTATGAAACATGGGAGATCAGAGACGTGGAAAGAAAAGAGAAAGATGTATCATTTTTTACCTGTACATATATATGTCTTTGCCGTGGAGGTTTTTACTGCACAAATGACATGAACTGAGAAAATCTGATGTTGGATACCCAGAAAAAGTTTCCTCAGATCTTTTCTCTGAGTTCTTGATATTGCCCAATTTGTTGCTACATCTATCAAATTCAAGGTCATGATTTCTTTCATGCCCAGTACTTGTTAATCCATACTCATCACCTCCATCATAATACACCCTGGTGAAGGACTTGCTTGGCCCATGACAAGTCACATATGTATAGTTCTCTGAATTGGCTCCTTCAAAATCTTCATAGCCTCCTTTTAATCTATCACAGAATTTGTTTGAATTTACAGATATGGGATTGGATCGATTCAGATTGCAACTACAAACAGCATACTTTGCCAAAACTTCGTGCCCCGGCCTTCCACTATCATTACTTTTCTCAAGAGCAGCAACAATACCCAAGCCAACCCCACCAAGATCATAGTTCTTTATTCCTCTTGGGGACTGCATCTTGAGGTCCAATGGACTGTTTGGACTCTTCACCACCTCCAAAAACTCGGCTCGGTGACCGGAAACTAATAGTTTCGATAGCTTTGCGATCATCGGACGGGGCCTATTTCCTAACATGATTACAAATCTCTATGAAAGGAGAGAAAATAGGGAGAGAATATGAATTACAAGAAGTATTGGGAAGAAATGGAGGAGAGGGTCTGCATATAAATTGACCACAAAGCTAACTCAGGTTGTACAATAATATAAGATGAGGATGATGGAGTGGTTGGACAAAAGCCCATGGTTTTGTTTTGGAATTATATGGGTAATAATTGCTTAATAAAAAAGCCAACATGTCTCTCAATTAATTTATTAATATAATAATATAAAAAAGCGTAGGATCTCCATTAGTTGCTTTTCTCTTTCTTTAAAGTTCACTTTCAGTGGGACCCATTCCAACATTTTTTTCAGAAAATGTCCATGTGTGCCTGATTGTGACCCAATCTTGGAGATCTGGCCCCACAAAGGTTGTCTACTTTGTTCTTGGACATAAAAAGATTCCTGGAGAAATGGCACCGTCGGATTATAAGCACGTGTCATGCGTCTAAAATGAGATGTCTTCACGCAATCATTCATTCCTTGAGCAGTTGAGCCCACTAATTTTAGCCTCCCACTAAAGGTTCCTTTATTCTAATGACTTCTGTACCCTTCTGTACTCTCTCTCCTATAAAGTTTTAACCACCTACTAATACTCTACTTATAATTATATAAAAATAAGTTTATAAATTAATATGATTAATAGTTTGTCAGAGATATTTGTTTGAATTCACAATCCTTTCTAATTCATTTCAATTCATCTCATTTTTATTATTATAATTTTTTTAAATTTTTATACAAAATATAACAATATTTTTTTTTCAAATTTCAAAAGAATATTCTCAAATTTTCAGACCAAAATATAATAAACAGTCTTATTTTTTCAAATCTTAAAAGAATCTTCTCAAATTCTCACACAAAACATAATAAATAATCAACTTTTTCAAATTTTAAAATAATAATAATATTAAAAACTAATATTCATAAAATATCTTATTCTACTATTCACAAACCATCTCAACTCATCTTAACTCTTCTCCCAATCTAAACAGCCCATATAAGTTTTATTCAGATAAATAGTTAAGATGAGATGATATGAGATATTTTAAATAATAGTTAAATAAAATATTATTAGAATATATTTTTTAGTATTATTTTTATTTTAGAATTTGAAAAAATTGAATTGTTTATTATATTTTTATATAAAAATTTAAAAAAATTATAATGATTAAAATAAGATCAGATCAAATCAGAGATTTGTGTAAACAAACCAAATCTAAAATTATTTTTATTATTAAATAAATCTAAGAGCATCCTCATTAGATTATGCAACTCTAGAATTTACATAATATCACATGATTTTACATTTGATTATTCCACTTAAAATTTATTCTCACATTGAATTATCTATCTATTAGCTAAAATAATAATAAAATATTATTAATTAAATAATAATACTTTTTCTAAATTATTTTTTCTATTAATTTTTTTAAAATTAAAAGCTATAGGAAACTATTATTTTTCTTTCTTTTTATTAATAGTACATATTACCTATTTCTATATAAAGTTACAAGTCAATAAATTACATCAACCCACAATTAAAAAAAAAAAAATCAAATTCTGCATTGGAGGAACAAACGTAATTCTTTTGGAGGAAAAATAAGATTTGCTATGCATCCACAACTGTTTACGCACACAACACACATTTTTATTTTTTATTAATTTCTTTGAAATGTCAGATCTTCTCTCTCGGCTTCTCTCATCATCTCTATCTTCAACCTCTCTCACTCCTCAAGCTCTCTCTCTCATCACCTCTCTCATCAAGCTTTCTCTCTCTCCTCAAGCTCTCTCTCTCTCATCATTTCTCTCTCTTCGACCTCTCTCACTCCTCAAACTTTCTCTCTCTTCGATCTCTCTCCTTAAGCTTTCTCTCTCATCAGTTCTCTCTCATCAAACCCCTCTCTCTCAAGCTTTCTCTCTCATTAAACCGACCTCTCTCTCTCTCCTCAAGTTTTCTCTCTTATCAGACTCTCATTCTCTGCCTCTCAACGTCTCACTTCAAGGGTTAGAAGAAAAAAATCTAATGGTAAAATCGGTTGACACATAAGGTGTGTGTTGGTTGATGCATACAGTAGACTGAAGAAAAAAATCTAATGATAAAATCGGTTGACACATAAGGTGTGTGTTGGTTGATGCATACAGTAGACTGATACATAGATTTTTTCAAAATATTTTAGTGCTAGTTCAGAGAGAGGGGCCCGCAGGATTTGATTCCTAAAAGTTAAAACACTACACCAGAGCAGGTAGAGGAAGAGAGCGTGTGATAGAGTTAGGATATGCTCTACACTAACTCGAGAATAAATAATTTATGTTAAAAATATAATGCTTTATAATTTCACCCGTTAATTTAATTATTTTTAAACATATAATAACGGCAATGTCTGTATTTTGTGGTTAGTACCAAATAGGCATATAAATTTCAAGTTATTACGGTATCCAACGCAAGAAAATAATAGTGTTAATAATGTATGGGTATTTGAGTCATTTGAGCCACAAAACAAGCGGTAGCCCGTAGCCCACAGAATGGTCGCTTTCACGAAAAGGACGTTCAAAAAACAGGGGGAGCGCCGGTTTATTAATGGATCGATCGATCAAATGTTACCAAAAGTGAGGATCCCATCGGCATGGTTTATATAATATTTGTTGATTTCTTATCGGCTTATTTTGTTAAAACCAACGCGTACAACATATTTTAGAATATTTATGGTATAAAATAAAGGAAAAGTACTCGTCTAAGCGATTTTGTAAATTAAATCACGCCCTAATTTTGAAGACAAAAATTATTTCCGTGAGATAGAGGACTTTCTTCTTCTCTTAAAATTTTTTTTTTTATTTTTTTCAATAAAAAAATTATGTGAGTATTGGTACGTGATTTGGTGCGCCAAATCATTTGTACCTAGCAAACCTCTAAAATAAATACATTTCTATTATTATAAATGATATTTAAAGTCATAGTAAAAAATATAATAAAAATTTATATAAAAAAATTAATTTTTATTAGTGAATCTCATTCTTTTTTAAAATGAGTGCGCGACGCTTACACAAGTCATAATTGTATCTAGCATTACCTTTCGATTATTGCTTCACTACAAAGTATTAAAATTCTCAGATTATATTATCAAATTATCAAAAGAAAAATAATTAACTTATAACTCTTTATAATTATTTTATAACTCTATGAAATGTAGAGGTTTAAGAACTCCCGAGCGGACGAAAAAACTAACCAAGACCAGTCAGGTTTAGTTGGTCCAAACCGGACCAATTAAAAAATCAGTCGATCCCGATCTAAGAAAGTAGGGAGGTTTGGTTTTCAATCCAGTCTCGAGGTGGAATCTTTTCCAAAATTTTGAATTCTTTCTGTGTTGAAGTATTGAAACAGAATATTCTAATATAGGTACCTTTCGATATATCATTTTGGAGTAGTTTTTATATAGTTTTTATAATTATATATAATTATATTTTAAAATAGCATCAATACAAATCTTTAAAATATAGGTTAAAATACTTAACAATACTTTTTAATACAAATATTAAAAACTTACAAATTTAAATAGGGTCTTGATTGTGTGCATGACATTGTGATTGTTTTGCTTGTTTCGAAAAGAGTTTTACTACTCATCGTTCTCACACACCATATATTAATTTCTTTTTTATTCTTTTTAAACTTATTAAATTTTTTTACTTATCATCTATATATCATACATTTGATAAGAGAAAAAAATAAAAAAAATATATAATAAATAGTGTGTAAAGATAATGAATATAATTTTTCGGAAAGGGTAAATCCCTATCCATCTGTGGCATTGCAACCAAAGCCATCAAAACAAGTATGGGAAAACACTATGTCCACAGAAAATATCTACCGAAATTTTTTTTTAATTTTTTTTTTATTTAATGATTAAGTAAGTATTTTTAAATGCATATATATATATTTTTTTTTTAAATATTTAAATGGTGTTTAAAAAAATAGTGATAGAAAAGATATAAAATATAAAAAAATAATTTGAAGTGTTCGGTAGAAGATTTCAATCTTCTGTGGACGTAGCAACAGCAACGTTCTATTGTTCTCTGAACATAGCAGGTTTGAGGTGACACTGTCGAGACTTTCAGCCGTTGAAAGACCTCAAAATCTGAAAACCCCAGAAAAGCTCATGAAATAAGAGCGCGGAACAAGCTATAGTCAAACATAATAGCTTGAACGAAGAGAATTGTCTGCTTAAATTTTCACAATAAATCCAAAATCACGTAGAAATTGTATTTATACTTTTCGGATGTACAAGTTATGTATACTCTTTTTTTTTTTTTAAGTGAATAAGTGATATATATAAAAAAATTAATTAATTTTTTAATATTAAACTTATTTTTTTTTAAAAGGAGTGGCAAGGCTTGCCCAACCTAAAACGATATTTAATATTGCTCGAAAAATAACAGACAAGAGAGAGGAAAAAATAAAAAGGGAAGTTAGAAATAAGAGACATGATTTCACTAGGAAGGGCCAGAATAGAAGAACTCAAATAGCATGGAATTACCATTTTGTCTCTCAATTCTCAAGTTATTTACAAAAATGCAACTTAAGTATATTTTAAACCAAAATGACTATTTAGGCCGGAATACTAAAATCCGGCCGGAATGGACCGAAACCGACTAGAATTTGACCCGGGACGGAACAACAACCTACGTCGTGCCAGTTATTTTTCCGGTATGGCAAATTCTAGCCATTCCGATCAGAATGAAATGGAAATTAAAATCTTGATTTTTCATCCCGGACTGACCAACTCTACAACATATTTTTTTTAAAATATTATTTTATATGATATTTTACAATTTTTTTAAGTAGTTATATAAATTGAAAGGAAGTAGGTTTATAATTTTCTTCTAACTAATTATAAATAATTATGTAATTTTCTTCTAACCTAATTATTTATGCTTAGATTATATAAAACATTAAAGGTGAAGAATTTTAAGTTAAGGTATTAACTATTAATTATTGATAATATACATTCTATTAATACTATTGATTTATTACGCTTAATTAAAATACTAATATATACTTAGTTAGACCACTTGGGTTAATTAAATTAATCAAATCCTTCACTTTTTTTTTTTTTTCATTTTATACAAATTTTTTGTCAAAAACTTGAAAGAAGAAAAAAAGGGTCCGGATCAAAATACATAAGATTAATTGGATTGAACCAAATCGGTCTGATTCAGTCCAAAGGCCTTAATGGTCTACCTTGACTTGTTGTTTTGGTGAACCAAAAGAATCGGTCTAATCCAGAATTCTCCTTCAAGACCAATCAAACCGGACCGATTACATCTCTAATGAAATAGAGCCTAATTTTATAAAATTAAAATCTATTTTTCATGAAGTAACACGATTGGATTGGTTGATCGTCAAATGCGTTGTAAAAGAGTTGTAAGCGTGTCATTGATGTTTTGCACCTTAATTCATCTAGGGCCATTGTGATGAATAAAAATATTTGGTGTCGCATGCACAACCTTGACAAACAGAACTTAGTGGTTGCTATGAATATGGTGTCGATTAAGAAGAATAAAAATATGTCGAGTAGCATAGTCTTGACGATTAGTTCTTAATGGATGGTGTAAAGTGTCTAGTTTTAATAATTTGACACTTTGTATATGGTTTGGAAGGTGAATGTGGCATAGGACCTTCAACTGTAGCCAATTTCGGAAAGCTTGGCTCCATATTATAAGTTGGAGATGAAAATGTAGAGAAAGTTTCTTTTTGATAACTCCTTCGGCTCATAAGACCAAAAAAAAAAAAAAAAAGTAGAGAAAGTGATATGATTCTCCTTCTAAGTTGAATTTAGACAAATAAATAATTTGCCAACCAGTTCTCCATACTTAGTAATATATTCACGTATTAGAGAGGATGGACTCCCTTTTAGTGGGGATCAAAACTTTGGGAATGCAAGAGAAAAATAGGGCAAAAATAGGTTTACCGTCTTCATTTAGTTAATTCCTTGCTTCACCATTGCTAGGGTGTGTGGCTGCTACGTGCCGCCCAACTATATCGAGTTTCAGTACTATTTACTGACATTAATCATTTCTCACTAATCATTAGGGATGGGTAGCGGGTTCTCGTTACTCAATATTTTTATAAAGAAAAAATCTAGTTGTAAGTGATTTTGTGCATTAATACGTACACACATTCAATATGATTGATCAGAAAATAGACTTTATTAAAAACAGTACTAATTTGAATTTAGAATATGAAGGCAACAGCATTAGCACGCAGATTAGTACGCAAACTTGCTTGTATATAGCAAAACTTTTCTATTAAATCGGTATGGCATGCAAGGAAAACGAGCAAAAAAACCGCCTGTTTACCCCGACCGGGTGAATAGATTAAGTTTAATAGTAATAAAGGATTGGTGGGAGGTCCAAGTTGAATTATCCAACCTAATACAGACCCGCCTACCGTTTGATTGTATATATAAGTAAATTAGAAAAGCTAAATTAGAATAGCTAGGATTTTGTGTCGCACACATTGGGTTCCATCACTTTCTCTTCTCTTCTTCCTCCTTCGCACCTTCTCAAATCATCATCATTATCATCATCTTCTTCTCCTCCTCCTTTTCCTACTCCAGTTATGACTCTTTTTTTGTTAATATCATTAGATTTGTTCTTTTTTTAATGATATTTTGTGTTGGTATTAAGCATGCCTCAAAAGCCATTAGATTTGTTTTTTTAGTTTTGATGATAGTTGGTGTTGGAATCAAGCTTGCGTCAAAATCCATTTGGGGGCCGAGCAAAAGGGATGGTTAATCTATCCGCCTATTTAATGAATGCAGGCAGACAGGTTAACCTAGGGCTATGCAACCCTCGGCCACCTTCGACTCCGGTCGACCTCCACTCCAGTTTTGACTTCAAAGGAGTCGAAATTCAGAGTCGAAATCATAGTACTTTCGAAAACTCATGTCGGAGTCAGAATCAGAGTACTTTCGACAACTTATGTCGGAGTTGAAGTTGGAGTTTGGAACGCAAATGAGCTCCAACTTATGAACTCTGAACTCTGACTTAAAAAAACAAAAAATCATATGTAAAACAATGCTGTTTTACATCTGGATTTTATTTAAAAAATAAAAACCTAACTAGACGACTTCTTCCCTTTCAAGTGGAACGACGTCGTTTTCTTCACACGAGGGTCCAAAACACAGGACCCCTTCTCCCTCTCACTCTTTAGTGGTCCTCTCTGTTTTTCTCTTCTTGTACGTCGTTCCGCATCGTTTGCCGTTGTCGCCAACCTAGCCCCACTGTAGACTACTTCCTGTCAGCATTCGCAATGTCCTAAGTATATTATCACCTCCATTTGTTTGATTCACAATTGGTATTTGGGGTTTAATTTGTGATGACATCGAGATTTAAAGGTTCCTAAATTTTGGAGATTTTGTTGCTATGACTTCATTGTAAATCTAATCTAATGATACTTGTGATTTTGTTGTTTAAGGGATGCCTAATTTTGTTGCCCTATTGTGGAATTTCAATTTTTAGGGTTAGAAATTTTTTATGATTTTTCTCCCAATCTGGATTCTGTGTATAATGGCCATGCATATTGAAATTTGATTTGCAAATAATTTAAAAAATGTTTAGGGTTTTTCACCATTTTCACCTGGTCTGCAAAATGACTCTGCATGCCCAGCCATATTTTCAAAACTTTGATCGTTTTGAACTAATTCACTGCAGCATAACGTTCTTGCTATCTTGTGACCTCATCGTGGTACAGTTTAATTAAATACATACAGGATTTGATCAGACTTAAGTGGTACAGTTGATCGGGGGATTATCTTCATGTTTAAATTTAGATAAGAAAAATACTTTCAAGGAGATCAAGGTAATTCCCCCCTAGCTGATTTTGTGCTCCGTCATAATTCTTCACCTGATCTTAATCTTCAGTCGCAAATTGAATGGAACGTGATCATATAAATTAGATAAAATTTGACTAAACACAATAATATATAATATCTGGAGTAGTATGTATCCCTTGTTGAAATGAGTGCGACTTTGCCCTTACTAGGGTGGTACTTGAGCATAATCACGATCTTGCATAACTGTTTTAGTCCTTATAATATGATCAGTTGGTAATTAAAAAAAAATCTAAAATTGATTGAGTACCAACTCCATATTTGTATGTCTAACAACTATTCTAAATAAATTATATACTAGATATTGACTTCTGGTTTTTTTTTTTTTTTGTATTAGGATCTGCTTTCGTTGAAACTATATATATATATAAATATATATTATCTGTTTTATGTTATGTTATGTCACGATATGTTTATCTATTACATATTATGCCATGTCACAAAATGTTAATCTGTTACCTGTTTCATCATATCGTGAAATATTATCTGTTACACATTACATCATGTCACAAAATATTTATTTGTTTCATGTTATGACAAGTCATTCATCTCACATACATGTCACATTACGTTACGTTATGTTAAGTCATTTATCCTTTCACTTCATATCAAATCATGTCTCAAGTATAGAGTGTGTCTCGAAAATAATATTTTTACGTCAGTCAAGTCAATTAGTTTTAGTTTCATATCATGCTATTTCACGTTCAGTTCAAATTAATGTTATCAGTTAATTTATAGTACGAATAAGGAGTATAAGATATGCTTGCTACTGCGGTCAAGGCACATGCACTGCTCGGTACTATGGTGAAGAAGTATAAGTTGCTGTAATATAAAAAGGATACTCATGGTGAAGGTGTAGGAGCTACCTGAATATTCCCATTTTCTTAATTAGAATGCATAATTTCAGTTACAAGAGCTAACATTTTCAATTCATATTTCAGTTCAGTTTCCATTTACGTTCAAGTTCATGTCATGTTAAGTTTCAAGTTCAATCCATATTCAATTTAATTCATGTCAGTTCATGCCATGTTATATGTCAAGTTATGCCATGTACCGTGATAGTCCCAACTACCATTTTCCCTGAAATAGTAGACGATATGTCAAGATCTAGAGAACCCAAGCATGAGAGATTAGATAAGGTTGAGTAGAATGTGGAGCATAAATAGAGTTGATGGAGCCTATCCCCATTTTCTAGACTTCAATTTGGATATCATTGCTGAGCTATGTGAACGGCTCAACAAATTAGTACAATAGTTTTTATTTCTAGACTATAGTTATGGAATACTATATCCAATACCCTTTATGTTACAAACCTATTGGACAAATACTGTACCCTTTTGGATACCAACTATCACGTGAATTTTATGAAACATATTTATGTTTTGGAATATATTACTTCTGGTACATAGTATTGCTAAAAAAAAAAAATTATTTGTTGCGAATATTGCATAATGTTAGTTGCATGCTAAGTGCATTGCATCTTTATCTGTCATGAACGGGGGTAGATAACCTTCTATTTCATATTAGTGCGTTTCAAATTTCGTCAAATCCTAAACGAAATTTGAGAGCATTACAGCTAGGGTAACCACCAAACGACCCAAATGGGGTGGTGGTTAAAAAATTTATTTTTAAAATGTTTCATAGTTTTGGGTGTTTGGAAAACTTTTAAGCAAAGTTAATATTGTTTGAAAATGAAACCATTCTTAACTAAAAAATGGCATTTGACTTTAAAGTTTATAGACTGTCTCTCTGTTACCAAACAAACCACAAAAAATTTAACTAAATTAGAATTTAACATTCATAATTTTTTTTATTAAATAATAGCTCTTTAACAGTTGGTATTAAAGTTGGGTTAAAGTGATCATGAGTTTGGGTCAGGGAAAAAAAAAAGACTTATAGACTATATTAAAATGACTTAATATTAGAAAATGTTATTTAAAATGATAATTTTGACCGATAAAAGTAATCAATCGACTTTTTTATTTTTTATTTTTTATTTTTACTTAATCATTAAGGAAGTGATTATTAGTAAATTATTATTTTTTATTTATTAAAAATATTTAAATATATATAAAAAAATGATTGAAATAAAAGAGAAAAAAAAATATACATTTGCACTTATCGGTCATGTTTTATCGATCCTTCATCAGTTTCTCTAGCAACGTCACTTAATATTATATATGAGCATAGTGTCACATCATTAAAGCAATAATTATGATATAGCGAAATCCATATAGCAGATTACTTCAAAGACTCCAGAAAATCTT